>OZ007570.1:69561045-69703545 GCA_963931925.1 Onchidella celtica | reverse complement strand
ATAGATAATGTGATATTAGTCATTAGATTCTTAGGATTTTGCTACAGATAAATACAAGTAGATATAAAGACAGCCAAGAGGAATCTCGATAAATGGTTCTTAATAATCCTGAACCTTTGGAAAAAAGGATTATTAATGGCCATAAGCGTTTTATGCCAAACGCTCTGACGAGTCCTATGGCAGGACGAAATGGTCATGTGTTGGTATAACCAAAAGTCAGAGATTGTGTTATTCTTATTGGATTTATTCTGTACAAGGTAAGATAAAAGTTGTTATTTTATTCATTTTATTGTTTTTATTTTTTTTATTTTATTATCTATTAAAGTCATAGTTCTGTTTTTAAAACATAACAACCCACCCTTCATTCAATAGAACGGAATTTCCAGCTAAATTAGCTATCTAGGTCAAACAGCTATAATTGTGTCACACCAAAATACCCAGGTCACACCAAAATATCTAGGTTACACCTCTTGTGCGTTGCGGAACTTTTTCGAAAACATTTTGCGTTGGCTTCAGAAAAGTTTGACACGATTATATTTGATTGACCCCATTAGTGTATGCAAATGAGGCGAAGCGAGACGACACGAGCCCTCTCTCACCGCAGTTTATTGATCAGCAGATCTCCAACTGTCACGAGCCGCATGAGCTCTTTTTTCTGTTAGTCATGGGTTGGTTTATTTTGGGAGAATATGAAACGCGTTTCATATTAATCGAGCCACGGATTTCGTGATGAGGGATGTGTGAGTGAAGTTTGTAAATGTTGGATGAACTACGAGTGGCTAATGTGGTTACTGCGTGGGTTCAATAGTAACTCCCTTAAGGATACACAGGATTAACAAACACAGGGTTCTGCTGGCAATCTTATTTATTCAAAAGCCTAACAAAGGTATCGCTACCAAAAAGGCATAGGAAAAACTCTACCGAGAAAAAGAAAAGAAGCCAAGAAAAAGAAGAAGAAGCCCAAAAAAAAGAAGCCCAACCAGCCATAAGCTGGAACAAGAGAAAAAGACAAAAATATGGTTAGGATATAATGACAACATTAATCAGGCAATCAATGGTGGACATACATAGTAATAGTATTAAGTATTAAATCAAACAACAACAATATAATATAGAATTTAAGCAATAACCAACTGCATATGTATGCATGGAATAAAATAGCGCTAAGGTTAATGAATAACAACTACAAGTGGCTATATCATATACACAAGGAGTTTCCTAGTACACTGGCAACATAAACTAATTAATGTACTAATCAAAGTATGAAGGACATAACAAATGAAGGGGCAAGAACACAATAGTTTCGCTCCACTGAGCCGGTGTACAACACATCCAGAGTGGCCATTCCATTTAATAACGCAGTGGCCAACATGGCCCACTGACCGTCCATAACACAGACGCTGCATCCCAATGCAGGCCATCCTCATAGGCCCACTCCCATTATTAGTACTAACCCGCCCCAGGGCTATTGTATTGGTTACTTCCCTTCCCAATCGATACTCAAGGGTCATGCCCTTTGACCTTAGCTGCGGAGCTATGCCGCCAGGCTAACATGTGTATGACACACCACTAGATACATAAAGTAATGTGTACATTCCTTAAAATGAAACTGTCCTTCACACACTTACGAAACTCATAGAAGCATAATACATCTGGATAACTATAATACATGCACATGATATATATATATATATGTCGGCGAGACTCATTGCAACATGTGTAGACTCACTAAAACGTTGTTCATCCACCGCCGCACATAGAACAATCCTGGGGCTCACCCATGTGAGGCCCAACTAATATTATACATCTCCAATAGGCCTACATGTAATTAATTACACATCTTAAACATTAAACACACAATCACAATCACACTGCTCTCTATAGCACAGGGGCACATATATGGCCTTTAGCGTCTTTACAGACGGTCTTAGCAGCTAGAATATTCACTTTCACTTTGACTGACAGCTTCTCTCGTGGCTTATTCTACCAATGTTTGACCCGAGAGTGCGATGGCAGTGATTGCAGGTCAGTCTTTTGGGTTCACTTTGGCGAGTGTTTTCATTCCGCCTCTGTCGTTTTGTCAGGTATGTTTCTTTTGCCTTGAAGTCTATTGCGAGCGTGCCACTGCGCAATTTTTGTCTCCATCTGCTTCGATCACTTGCAAGGTTCTCCCATTCATTGGGGTCGATGTTGAATGCTTTCATCGTGACCTTGCAAGTGTCTTTGAATCGCAGATGTGGCCTACCTCTGGGTCGGTTGCCAGTAGCAAGTTCCCCGTAGAGAATTTGTCTGGGGATGCGATCATTTTCCATACGGTGGAGATGTCCAAGCCACCGCAGTCTTTTTTTGCCTAGGAGAGCCTGAGTTGATGGAATGTTGGCTCGGCTCAGAACTTCGATATTTGAGATCCTGTCTTGCCACTTGATCTTGAGAATTTTGCGTAGGCAGCGCAGGTGGAAGGAGTTGAGGGATCTTTCATGTTTGGAGTAGGTGGTCCATGTCTCTGAGCCATACAGCAGGGTGCTTAGGACGCAAGTTTGGTACACGAGTACCTTTGTTTTGATGGTCAGCTTGCTATTGTTCCACACCCTTTTTGAGAGTTTGCCAAAAGCTGTGGCCGCCTTTCCTATTCTGGCATTTATTTCAGTTGTTATGTCTGTGCTACCACTGATGGTTGAGCCTAGGTAGCAGAATTTTCCCACTTGCTCCAGAGGAGAGCCATTCAGCATGATTGGGTTGGAGTTTCTCAAGCCTTGTGTCAAAACTACAGTTTTTGAGACACTGATCTTTAGCATGAATTTGTCACAGGCTTTGGCAAGGCGATTGATGAGAGCCTGGAGCGTGGTTTCATCGTGGGCCACGATTGCAGCATCATCTGCGAAGAGGGGCACATACAAGGTACACAAATACCCGTAATACAATCAAGTGTATAGTGCCGCTCGCTATAACATAAGCCATCCACATCAACATGTCAGGAAATCCTCACTGCCTACCACAAGGCAATGCTACACATACACTATATATATGCACACAAGCAAATCGTGATAGCTTGGTTAGCGAGCCATCATTATCATCTAGCACCGCAAACGTCAACTTTGACAATAAAGTCACAATATCAAGACACTGCACTGCACCGCGCATCTTACACGTCTAATGACAATGGCAATTACCGTTGAGCCGGACTCATAATGGTCTCTGTAGATCAGCATTCTCTACGCGGCATCCAAGAAAGGGGGGGGGGGTGCGCAAATTAAAGTCACTTCTAATATAATAGTCTCCAACTTACCCAAAGTCTCTCTGCTACTGGCGCAACTGGACTAGGCCATGTTTTGGCCGAGGCGCGCCACGGCAGGCCGCCGCCGGTCTAGGTTCACTGTGCTGTCGGCTCTTGTCTCTGCGTCTTTGATGGAGTGTGTTGACCACTCGAACTCGCATCTTATTTATGAGCCAGCGCGGACGTCCGAGAGAGCTATTACGTAGTCCAATGTTTGGACGAGTGAAAGGCTCGGACGTGGAGTCCAGCCCGACAATAAAACTGGTTAGGGTCCTAACACAATCGAATTTACAGTACGGTTAAAAGGGTGCACACAAAAGTCAATTAGGTATCCCAGTAAACTGCAGAAATTACTCTATGGTCCCCTCCAGCTATAATTGAATAAATTTGACCCAGGTTGGATTTATCGGGGATAACATGCGTCTAACTCGTGGTTTACTTTAAATCCGAGATCCTCTTATTAATTATTTCAATAGGACCTGTGCATCAAAGCACAACGAAATTGGTACCATTATAAAGTAGAAACTTGCTGCTAAAATTCTAACTGACTACTTATACCAGAAACCCGGTAATAGTTTTAATATAAATGTTCAAAGTGTCAGGACTAACAACATTTGCCAGATTTGTGTGGGATATTTCAGTCCATTAATATGACGTATCGCCATTGATAACAAACGTTATCATGAGTACCTATTTTGTACCGATAGGGTATGGCCTACTCTCAAAAATGAATTCGGGTTCCCGTCTTTCTGTCGGTGGATAACAACGAAGGAGCGAGTTGTAAGAAACTTAAAGCCATGGTATAAGAGTTGGAAGCCCGGTGGTCAACATTTCCAACTGACCAATCAAAATGCGCGCTTTTCACGGTGATGTGAATAACGGGTCCCGCGCTAGTATTACAAGGGAAATAATCCAATTAATGGTACTCGGCCAAGTGTCCATAAACTACTATGAGTGGCCGTCCCTCACTCACGCACCAGAGTTACCATGAAAGCACATTAAAAATAGAAAGTCGTTCATCCTCTCACATAAACATTAAGTTAACCCTTTGATTTTGGTATGCGTGTGAGATTTTCTTGTTTACATAGTAGGATTGTAGAAGTTCGAGTGTAGGTTTTTGAGTGGTGTACATGTCCTTTTGAGAAAGCAGTTAGGGTTAACTGAAAGACAAACTTGATTTTCTCGTGGCTAGGTCCTTGATCGTCCAATCGGGAGGGAGACCCTTAGTAACCATCGGGGGGGGGGGGGTAAAAGCTAACACACGTACTAAGATCAGTGGATTCGTATTTCGAGCATTTGGTGAAAGGACGAGTCACGGGGGCCTCCTACCTGAGTGGAGATGACAGACAGAAAGATTCGCACTGTTAGAGACCTAGACAGTGACGAAGCCTCTGTGCACCAGGCTTAAGTGTGCACATCGCTTGCATTGGACTCTCTCGCTCGCAAAAACCATAGCGAGCGAGGAAATGGTGAGATCCCTCGTATGTGTTCGTGCCAGGAACTGTGATAGTTTTTCCGTCACCCCATTGTGACGAAGAGAAGGACCTTGACTATATTTTTTACTAGATGTGTAATGAGCTGTTAGATTGTGTTTGAGATTGAACTATGTTCATTTCCCCAGCTGTATACTTCTTAGTGTGGAGCAGCATAGAAATTTTGTAAAGTGTATTACTGTGAAAATTATTATTGAGTGCTGCTACGCTTTATGAGTCAGTCAATTATCTGATTAGGTGCTATTACTGACTGTATGAAAGCGAGACCGACCAAATTGAATTTGTTTACATCGGTGTCCTTTAGGAACCTTAGTCCTGGATAGGCGCACTTAAAGAGTGCATAGTATAATACTTTCTTTCTATACCCTATTTTAGATAGACTTGCTGGACTTTCTGTAGTCGATGACTTTTATGTAATATCTATGATTGTGATTACCGTAAATTATGCAGTCGAATGTTATATTATGATTATATGGCCCGTCAGGCCTGAACATCAGTAATCCTGTGTTGTTTAGTTATTGAGGTATGAATGTTTCGGGTGTGAGTCAACGAGCTGTATTCACATCCACTATATCCACCAAACCCCAGTTCTGACATCTGGAGGCGGACACCCTAAGAACTTGACGTCGGGACACCAAACCAGCGTCTGTGAAATCTCCGACGACCACCACTTAGTTAGATTTAATTTAATTAACTTTTTATATTTTGTATACTGTTGTCTTTTTTTTATTTCTTATTTCATGTCCACCTGGCGGATCCCGTTGACCTGAGGACAATGGCGCGGGTCTGACACTTCGACTCGAGTGAAAAGACAAGACGGACGTGTGGCTGTTGTGCGGCGGATTGAGGGAGTTACCATCCAAGCCCCTACAAATCAGTTAAGTGATCCCACCTGGTTTTGTCTGTGTTTGGGGGAGTGAATGCTGTCCTCCCTGATAGTTGACAGGCTTTTTCTCTTTTTTCCATGTTTAGTTTAGTTAGATGGTAGGTTGGACGGGATCGCGATATAACATATCTTCTGTGCCAGTTGGCTGCAGCGAGTGCGTCGATGGTATTCATAACCCGAGGGGATTTTTTGTGACGCGAATAGTTTCTGTAGGGATCTGTTTATTCGTATAGATTGTGGCGTTCTTTTCTTCCCCCTTTCTTTAGGAAGACGTCTCTCCTGTCTCTTTTCTTACCTGTCTATATATACGTTTTCAGGTTGTCGGGTCTGTTGTCGTTCGTTCTTTATGTGTAAGTCTAAAGTCCTGTTCAGTGTAATTTTTTTTTATTATCACCCTTTCATAGTATATTGACTATTTGTATTTATAATATATGCCTGATTATTTCACGTGCATAGCGACACGTTGAAAGAGTGTTAATCTTGTTTTGATAAAAAGAGAGAGACACTTTTTTTTGTCGCAGTGGGTTTAACAGATTTATGACACTGCCAATTCGTGTTGAGAGAGAGATAGATTTTGTTGCAGTTTATTATTGACACTGCAGATCAGAGAGAGAGAGACATTGTTACATTAAAAGCAGCAAAGTGTCTGCTACAGAGATTGGCATACAGTTATTGCCTTGTGATCTTGAGAGAGAGAGCTATTACTGTCATAACAGAGAATATTTAGCGATTGACACTACTTATATACACATACTGTGCATGTGATTCACGTGTCAGTCGACACGCCGAATAAATAATTGTGAGTCGTAGTCAGGGAGATAATAAACTGAAATAATATTGTGGGGATAGTAGAATTCCAAATTCATAGAGCGGCGTTATAAATAACCAACAGTATGGCCGACTTAATGAAATATCTAGAAGCGGCCAAGGTTTTCGGTATACCAGAAGAGAAACGTGGTGCTTGGTGCGAGATGATGATAAAGGAAGACCGAGATAAAGAAAGAGAGGAAAGGGCCGCACAAAGAGAAAGAGAAAGAGAAGAGAGAGCCGAGAAGGCGGCAGAAAAAGAAAGAGAAAGAGAAAGAAAAAGAGAAGAGAGAGCCAAGAAGGCGGCAGAAAGAGAAAGAGAAAGAGAAAAGGAAACCGCCGATAGAGGGAAGAGAGAACACGAAATTGCGTTGAAAAAGTTGGAACTTCAGTCAATCGTGACTCCTACTTCTGCGTCCAGCACGATTAAACCTAAACTACCCGTATTCAACGATAAAGTCGATCAAATCGACTCATATTTGCATCGATTTGAACTTCATGCTCGGTCCGTTGGGTGGGATCAATCGACATACAATGCTTGCCTTGTTAACTTGCTTACGGGCAGAGCCCTTGAGGTTTTTCACGCCCTCAAGATTGAGGACGCGAATGACTACGAGATCCTCAAAAAGGCGTTACTGAAACGATTTCAGCACACTGAAGATGGATTCCATCAAAAGTTTCGCGGATGTAAGCCGGAGCCGACCGAGAACTTTTCGACATACGTGGACCGATTAAAACATTATCTAGATCGTTGGATCCAGCTTGCCGGCATTACGCGCGGTAGTTTCTCAGAACTATATGACCTGCTCCTGAAAGACCAAATCTATGGGGCTTGTCATCCCGACTTGGTTGCCCATCTCAAAGAGAGAGCACCGAAGAACTCAAGCGAAATCACGTCATGGGCGGAACAGTACGAGTCCGCCCACCCAAACCGTTAGATGGCCAAACCCAAAAATAGTGAGCCATTTTATGCCAGTGTCGGCAAAACGCCGCCTGCCGCGCCTGAGCGGTCGCGATCAACCCGTCGCCAGGCCCCAAATCCTCGGGCTCAGTCAGAGCCACCATATTATAGGCCATCGGAGAGTCCGCGCCGAAATATACCCTCTCCACGTCCCGGATACCAGGGCTATTCGTTTAGCCCTCAGGGTCCACCACGTCGTGGAAGCTATCAGAGCACGGGTTATAGCCGCCCTCAGCGACCACCTCAGCGTGTTCGTTTTGAGGGTTGAGCCCCTCGCAATGATGATCGCGTTATGTGTTTGAGATGCAATAGATTTGGCCACGTGCAAAGATAGTGTACACTTGAGATGGAGACCACCAATGCTTGTTCGGTCAGATCGCCACCTTATGAGGACGACGGTCACGTTCAAAACAGATGACAACCAAACGCCGTTCCAGTCATGTCAGCCCTACATGAGCTGGGCGAGTTAACACTTTATAAGGGCCACGTCAATGCGATACCCGCGTCTGTGCTGAGAGACTCCGGATGCACAACGATCGGCGTTCGAGAGTCGCTAGTCCGCCCCACACAATTTCTCGACAAAGAGGCGACTTGTATAACCTTTGGCGGATCCGTCGAGCGGTTCCGTCTGGCGGAGATTTATGTTGACACTCATTTTATTACAGGTATTGTTACCGCGTGCGTACTACCAAATCCAGTCGCAGATTTGATCATAGGGAATATACCACAAGTTCCAAAATTTCCTGTCGGTGATTTCGAAATCTGGAGCGATGACGTTGACATCGCATATGCGACCACACGTCAACAAACACGTCGCAAGCCAGAGGGTCCATTACATACCCCTGCTTTCGATTTTGACTTAGCTCCCACCATATTTTATGACGAACAGCGTTCTGATATAACACTGAAACCGTTGTTCGCCAAGGTTGACCCTACAGCGCCGGATACTTCAAAGTTTGTATTGAAGGATAATTTATTGTACCGGAACTTCCGAGGTAAACGTGAGACAATCCTTCAACTCGTTGTTCCAAGATCCTTCCGGCGCGACATACTTCGTTTAGCACACGACACTTCGTTATCAGGCCACCAAGGAAAAGCTAGAACTAAATCGCGGATATTGTCTCAGTTCTTTTTGCCTAGCGTTTATGCGGATGTTAACCGTTTTGTGTCAACATGTGACATATGTCAAAAACGAACCCCTAAGGGAAGAGCATCGCGGGCCCCCTTACAGGAAATGCTTTTGGTTTCCACACCGTTCCAGCGCGTAGGCGTAGATATAGTTGGGCCTCTGGAGAAATCGGACAGAGGCCACCGATTTATACTATCCCTTATTGACTACGCTACTCGTTGGCCGGAGGCCATCCCCTTAAAGGACATCTCAGCCGACCATGTGGCTGAGGCCCTTCTTACCAGTTTTGCACGCGTGGGTTTTCCAACCGAGATCTTGTCAGACAGAGGACCTCAATTTACCTCTGATCTGTTTAGGAAAGTATTAGAATTGGTAGGTATTAAGCAGAGATTAACATCGCCTTACCACCCACAATCAAATGGATGCTGCGAGAGGTGGAACGCCAGCATGAAAGCTATGCTTGCGGGAGTGTCTGCTGGTAAGCCGAACGATTGGGATCGTCAGCTTCCCACTATCCTTTTTGCGTACCGGGAATTACCAAACGCTTCGACCGGGTTTTCTCCATTTGAATTACTGTGTGGTCGTAAACCACACGGACCAATGTCTATAATTCACGATTTATTCACCGGCTCAAAGGCCGATGATAGCGATACGCTGTCAGTAAGCTCGCCATCGTGTACGACTCTGCAACTTGTCCCCCCGCACATGCTATTGATAAGGTTCACCATCTTCTCTGGGATTCCATAATGTCTCAATATTCTCCACAGTGTTTCTCTATCGATGCTATCAAAGGCCTTCTCGTAGTCAAGGAAGTTCACTATCAGTTGGGAGTTCCACTCTAGCGACTGCTCTACTATGATTCTCAGCGTGGCGATCTGGTCGGTGGTTGATCGATTACTCCTGAAACCAGCTTGCTCCTCCCGAAGTTTTGGGTCTGTTGCATTCTGTATTCGCTTGAGAATAATCCGATTGAAAACCTTTCCTGGGATGGAGAGAAGTGTGATTCCTCTGTAGTTACTACAATTGCTGAGGTCCCCTTTTTTTGGAAGCTTCACGAGGTGTCCTTCCTTCTAGTCCTTTGGAAACTTGCCTCCGATCCAAATCCTCGAGAATAGTGAGTGCAGACCCTCTGCAGCCCCAGCAGCATCTGCCTTCAGCGCCTCTGGTGGGATCTGATCTGGTCCAGCTGCCTTGCCTCGATTTAACTGCTTTATGGCATCATTAATCTCTGCTTTAGTCGGAGGGGCGCAACTGATCGGTAAATCATTTCTTGCGGGTAGAATGTCGAGTGGGTTGCTTGTTGGAGGTCTGTTCAAGAGGCTGTTAAAATGTTCTATCCATCTTTTTGCCTGAGCTTCCTTTCCAAAAATAGCCTTCCTGTTGTAATCCTTGACAGGAACTTCAGGTTTTCCATATTTTCCAGTAAGAGTCTTTGTAGTCTGGTAGAGGATCCTCATGTGTCCTCCTGTTGCTGCCTTCTCTGCTTTCTCTACTAACATTCCTATGAACTCCTCTTTGTCTTTTTTAATTGATTTTTTGGCCTCTTTAGCTGATTCTCGGTACTCTTCCTGGTTACCAACTCTTGAGCTTCTTGTACGACTTGCATTTACCTGTTCTTTTAGGTCTCTTCTTGTCCTTATCAAGTCCAGTGATTTTTGACTGATCCATTCCTTGTGTTCCACTTTCTTTTCCCCAAGAACATCCTGACATGTCGATGTAAATACTCCTTTTACCTTAGCCCAGTGAGTCTCCAAATCTACTGTCTCTTCGAGGTCAACAAGGGGTTTGAATCTATTCCTGTCAGCTGGAACTCTTCCTTCTTGTCTCCATCCAGAAGGCTCACTTTAAACTTTCTCCTCTTTGTTCCTGCTCTGGTACCTTGTTTCTTGAGGCGGAGTTTGAGTCTTGCCAGCAGCATGTGATGGTCAGATCCAACATCAGCTCCTCTCTGTACTATGACATCCTCCAGTGAGCGTCTGAATCGTCGGGTGATGCAAAAGTGGTCAATCTGGTTTTCAGTTACTCCATCCGTTGAAATCCAAGTGGCCTTATGGATCCTCTGGTGTGGGAATACTGAACCTCCAATCACATAGCTGTTAAATGCGTAGAAACTTGCAAACCGCTCTCCATTCTCATTCATTGGACCACATAATGTTTTCATATCCTGTATTGTCCTGTCCTATCTTGGCATTGGCGTCTCCCATTATAATGTTCACATCTCTTCTTGGCAATGTGTCAACTATTTCCTGAAGCTGGTTGTAGAAATCTTTCTTGTCCTCATCGGTTGCTTCATTTGTTGGGGCGTATATCTGCACAATGTTCATGTTGATGTTCTTGTTCTTTGTAGTAAATGATGCCAATATAATTCTCCTTCCGTAGGGTTCTCATCCCCTCAGTGACCTTTGGGCGTGCTTGCTCAATATGATCGCTACTCCTTCTGTATGCTTTTTGTCCTCCCTTCCAGAATACAAAATCTTTTCCCCAGAATTAAGTTGTTTCAGTCCGGACTGTATCCAGCGGGTCTCGGTAACTCCAAGTATGTGCAGTCTGTGTCGCCTCATCTCCATTGTAACCTGGGCACTCTTTCCTGCTTCATACATGGGGCGGACATTCCACGACGCAATCCGGAGTGACTTGTTTGATGAAGGAGCAGTCAGGCCAGTGGAGTCCTTTCGGCTTTGTCCATTGTCCTTCATTGAATCTACAGGTGCAGATGCTCCCCCTTCTTCCAAGATAAAAGACTGATTTCAAGTATTTGCTTGTGTTTCTGTAACTGGTTTATTTTTACAGGGTGGGCAGTTGGCCCACCGTCAGATGTATTCTTTGCTGTCCCTCTTCTGCAAGAGGGTTCCGCATCTGCACGGGCGCCATATTAACCTGCTCAAGAAATATCTATCGGACGATTGTAATCGTCGGAGTAATCGTTGCAACGCCGTTGCACAGGCCAACTCGGCCTTGGTAACAATTGATGATGATGACCCCAGGAAAATGGATACAGCAAACCCTGCGAGTGTACCTATGCAAAAAATCGACCAGGTGCCGTCGGATACTAATCCGTCCAACTTGACACCTCTCTTACGCGTATGTCGATATTTATTATCACCACAGTCAAGTCATTTATTTTATCCTATTTAAAGTGAGGGCGCATCCAATTACACATGCACTCGTTTCGTGGCATCTCATCTATACCGGATGGGATACGTGGAAAAAAATTAAAGTATAATGTTGTTGAATTGAGATCTATACTATTGTTGAATTACAGAAGCGCTATGTAAGTCTGAAATCAATACGAGCGCTACGCGAATTTTGAATGAATACGTTGGGTTAATTATCGTGTCGACATTTGTTATTTGAGCTTAACTATGGCGAAACCTGTACTTGATAGACCAGAAATTTTGTTAACTTATTTAAGAGTCTGTCTCATGTTGAGGGGGATATTATTTTACCACTTCATTCAGAGACCGGGGGTGAGATCACATTATATTGTCCCACTAGTTACGGACATTTTTTTTCTCATGATTCCCGTGATTTCCTCTCTCCGCAGCGTGAACTTCCAAACAATGACCCGAATTACGGACAACCCTGGCGCCCTTGTCTGCGGGTCAACGAGATGAAGTATGGCAAATCAAGCAACCAGAGCTACTGCTGCCAGCCAATGCAACTTTTTTTTAAAATATTTCAATTGTGTGTGATGTTATATATAATATATACATGTTGAGCCATTGCTTAAGCGTTCATACGCAACGAGTCAGTTTGACAGTTGTTTTTGGGAAGTATTGATTGTAACATGTTCATGTGAAATGAATTGTATTTGAGCGCTGTTTCAGAGCTGCATTATTGCAGGACGATACATGCCAAGCTTTTTTTTAGAAAATTGTCCATCCTGAGTGAGCGTTTTTCATTCTAAATTTTTCCAACTTGAATACTTTTAGTGTTACCTTACAGGGCACCTTGGCGTTGTCGGCTCGTGCCTTCACTTTCAGACTTTGTGTCGGTAAAATTGTAAATTTTAACTGGGGTGCGGAATATGTCACAAGCCGCATGAGCTCTTTTTTCTGTTAGACATGGGTTGGTTCATGTTGGGAGAATATGAAACGCGTTTAGCTTATTAATCGAGCCACGGATTTCGTGATGAGGGATGTGTGAGTGAAGTATGTAAACATTATGTTAACCCTTTGATTTTGGTATGCGTGTGAGATTTTTTTTGGTTACATAGTAGGATTGTAGAAGTTCGAGTGTAGATTTTTGAGTGGTGTACATATCCTTTTGAGAAAGCAGTTAGGGTTAACTGAAAGACAAACTTGATTTTGTCGTGGCTAGGTCCTTGATCGTCCAATCGGGAGGGAGACCATTAGTAACCATCGGGGGGTATAAAAGCTAACACACGTACTAAGATCAGTGGATTCATATTTCGAGCAATTGGCAAAAGGACGAGTCACGGGGGCCTCCTACCTGAGTGGAGATGACAGACAGAAAGATTCGCACTGTGAGAGACCTGGACAGTGACGAAGCCTCTGTGCACCAGGCTTAAGTGTGCACACCGCTTGCATTGGACTCTCTCGCTCGCAAAAACCATAGCGAGCGAGGAAATGGTGAGATCCCTCGTATGTGTTCGTGCCAGGAACTGTGACAGTTTTTCCGTCACCCTATTGTGACGAAGAGAAGGACATTGACTATACTTTTACTAGATGTTTAATGAGCTGTTAGACTGTGTTTGAGATTGAACTATGTTCATTTCCCCAGCTGTATACTTCTTAGTGTGGAGCAGCATAGAAATTTTGTAAAGTGTATTACTGTGAAAATTATTATTGAGTGCTGCTACGCTTTATGAGTCAGTCAATTATCTGATTAGGTGCTATTACTGATTGTATGAAAGCGAGACCGACCAAATTGAATTTGTTTACACCGGTGTCCTTTAGGAACCTTAGTCCTGGATAGGCGCACTTAAAGAGTGCATAGTATAATACTTTCTTTCTATACCCTATTTTAGATAGACTTGCTGGACTTTCTGTACTCGATGACTTTTATGTAATATCTATGATTGTGATTACCGTAAATTATGCAGTCGAATCTTATATTATGATTATATGGCCCGTCAGGCCTGAACATCAGTAATCCTGTGTTGTTTAGTTATTGAGGTATGAATGTTTCGGGTGTGAGTCAACGAGCTGTGTTCACATCCACTATATCCACCAAACCGCACTTCTGACACCAGCTCCCTTGATAAGCAAAGCTTTGACTCCGTCGATCGCGGGCATGCTCTCTCCCACACGCAGTTTATTCATTACAGTCTGGCTCTCTCTCCTTCACGTTTAACCAAGTGAAATATTTTTTAAAAAGATTTCTTGCAATTCCTCAAGCCATAATGACCGAAAAGTTTGATTGTGACGGGTTTTGGGAGAGGAGATAACCAAGTTAAAAAGATACTTCGGTTCTTGATACAGTTATCTAACATGTAAATTACTTTCTTTTTAAAATGAATGTAACAAATCTTGCTTGGGATGGTAATTTAACAAATAGAAAAAACTGTCCTATGCTACCTAAAAGTATAAGAGGAATTATAGTAGGAAAAAGTGGATCAGGGAAGACACATTTATTGTTGAACCTCCTGCTAAAAAAAGGCTGGCTAGATTATGATAATTTGTATGTGTTTGGGAAATCTTTACTTCAACCTGAATACAAGATTGTACAAACGGGTTTTGAACAGAATCTACCTAAAGAGGTTATATTTAAACTGTTCACCCAAAAAGAATATTGTATAAAAAAGAATATTTCTCATTGTCAATTTTTAGAAGAAGCTGGAAAACAAATTAATGTTTGCCAAAGGCATTGCGTATCCAACTCTTCCCCAATTAATTGTCTGTTTTATGAAGATACCGATGATGTTCCAGATCGAAGCGAATTAAACTCAGAACATAAGAATTTAATGATATTTGATGATATTTTACTGGAGAAACAAAACAAATGCGAAGATTATTATTGTAGAGGAAGGCATAACAATGTTGACTGCTTCTACCTAGCTCAAAATTATTTTAAATTACCGAGACAAATAATAAGAGAAAACGGAAATTTTCTCTGTTTATTCAAGCAAGATAATAAAAATATAACTCACATTTATAACGATCATGTAATCGGTGATATGACATTAGAAGATTTTCAAAAGCTCTGTCAAAAATGTTGGGAAGAACCTTATGGATTTCTTGTAATTGACAATTCTAGTAATACATTTAATGGCAAATAGAGATATAAGTTTGATACAATTTACATGTCTTAAAAATAGGTGATTTTTATTACATTAAAAATGGATGAAAGCAAACATATTTTTACCTTAAATATTTCAAGAGAAATCGCCCAAAACACAAGATCAAAATTTTCACAGTGAATTATTGTTAGAAATAATAAAACCGCATTTAGAACAATGTTTAACCCCCCTTTAGAATTAGAAAAAGATAAACATTATGAAATCGCCTTAGTTAATTTAGAACCTTACTATTCTTTCCCCAACATTGATGAGAATAACAACGTATTTAACTATTATGATGGTGTCATGTGGCATAAAGAGTTTATACCTGTTGGTGCTTATGAAATTAAATCTTTAAACACTGCAATTCAAAGCCTGATTGGTGACGAGGTAAAAATTGAACCAAATAATCAAACTTTAAAATACGTTATGACTATCAAAAAAGGACACAAAGTAAGTTTTAAAGAAAACAATACCTTAGCTGATTTATTTGGATTTCATCATGAAATTTATGAATCGGGAACTCATGAATCTGAAAACATTGTAAACATTCTTAGTGTTAATAGTATTCTAGTTCATTTGAATATCATAAACGGAAGTATAGTTAATGGCACACCTGTTGCGGTTATTTATTCTTTTTTCCCAAATGTATCTCCGGGATATAAAATAGTTGAAAAACCTAAAAATCTTGTTTTTCTGCCGATAGCTATGAAAACGATAAATAACTGAGATTAAAATTAAAGATCAAAATGATAAACCTTTAAATTTAAGAGGAGAAACTTTTGTCATAAGATTTCATATTAGAGAAATTTATAAAACCACATCTAAAAATGGCAATATCCAATTTTGATATTTTAAAAGCTGTTAAGGAATTAAGAATTCCTAATTTTAGAGGTGTGTTTTTAAGAACTGAATTACCTGAAAAACCGAGAAGAAAAGAATGTGGAATACTGAATTTAGGTGATGCAACGAAAGGAGGAACTCATTGGGTCGCTTGGTATCATGACGAAGACAATAACAATAAAAAAAATTATTTTGACAGTTATGGAATTCGACCTCCTTTAGAAATAATCAAATATCTTAGAGAGAAAAAAGGAGATATTCAATATTCTACAAATCAAGTACAAGATCCGAATACAGTAATTTGTGGACATTTGTGTTTGTATGTTTTAAAAGAATTATCAAAAGGAAAACGTTTTCAAGAAATTATTAATAGTTTGTATTAAGAAATTCCTTCTAAATTTTTTTCCTTAAAAACGTCTGTCGATAAATTTGGACTGATGCCTAGTGGAGACTCAACAATGACTATTGTTCCAATTCATAAGTATGCAACCAATCTAGATGATTTGGAAAATGTTGAAGGTTTTAATGAAAATGAAAAGAAAGATTCTATATTGTTTCAAATTAAATGGAGAAGGTATATATGTTAGAAATGAAATTGTAGATTCACCACCTCCTAAATTTATAAGTGAAGTAAAAGATAAACCTGTGAATCTGATAAATGTTGATGAAAAACTTAAAACAATCCCAGCCAAACATGAATGTGGTGTAGATATTCAATTAAGAAGCGATAAAGTATCAACTAAAGGAAATAACAAAATATTACTAAAAGTTTACAATTCAGGTCGAATTATAGGAAGTTTGGTTCAACTTCTTAGATATAGAGAGACTGTCAAGAACAGATTTAATTCATAAATGTTTCCACTGACTAAATTTTTGTGAGAGAGCATTGAGTAATTTTTACAAACGTAATTATTGTGCGAGCCAGCATAACTTGGTCTTGTAAAAAAGTTGTTTTGAACAGTTTTTTTTATAACAGATAGACAGAAGATGTGGGGAAGGATAGACGGACAGCGTAGGTGTGCATGACTGAGCACTTGTTGTATCTCGTGTTTTGAACTAGGGTTAGTAAAGAGGGAAGGGGTGAGTAGGAATTAAATGTTATTGAGACTTCTGTTGACGTACAGAAAATACCGTGATCCAGAGTAAAAGCTCGGGGTTTTGAACATGTTAAGAATTTATTGCTATAAAATTACATTATATTGTATTGAGTGATTCGACCTTTGATGTCGACCCAAGGTCGTTGCGTAGGGCTGTTACTTAAAATAACTCAGTTCGGCAGCTGAGCTAGAAGTGGTTGCACCAATCACAATCCAGGAATTAGACGGTAAGCTGCAGATGCAGTCCAGTATTTAAGGCCATACAGAACTTAGTTCTGGGCCACATGTAGACAATCCATTTACGAGGTGGACGGCGATAGTCCTCAGCCAGATGAGAGACATAGAGACGCAGTTGAGCAGTCCATTGTGAGGAGCCTGATTTAAAGCTCCAGAGCCTAAGCTACTTGGTTTGATATAAACCCACAGCGTTTACATCCAGCGCTCTCACTCCCAGTGAGGGCCTCATGGTGAGAGTCCATACTAATTTGTAATGATGAAAGTGAACCGTTCTACTTACTTTTGAAGACAGTTTCAGAGCTACCGCCAGACAACGCATGGTTGTACAAGCATTCTCCATGGCGTGTCTAGAGGAAATGTCCATATCATAACATGTCTCATTGAATTAATAGAATTTAAACTGTTATATCCGTCGCTACGTGCGCGGATTCTATTTGGCATATAACTCATATGACCTGCAAGTAGTTAGATTGAATACGTTAGTCTTTCTAGAAAGCTGTAGTTTCATTAGTTAGATTCAGTTGCCTTTGAATTGATATTTATATTTATAATTATATTTGTTACATTAATTCCTGTAATTAAACTGCCCTACAGTTCTGCTAAAAATCAAAGCAATTGATTTATTTAGTTTTTAGAGTGCAAGTATTTTTTTTTTGTGTGTTCGTCGATTGTGGGAGCGGACCTCGAAAGAGTGTCAGTCGAAATATCCCCATCTAACCCACATCGTGACACAGACAACAGTTTTAAAACGCCATGATGAGGAATATTTTCTTTCAAATGTTAAGGATGAGCTACGCACCATTCTAACTTTTAATTGTGAATTTGAGAATGAAAAAAAGATTCTTGAAGACTTTCCGGTAGGTTCAACTATAATTATTGAAGGTAAATTTTGAGAATCTTTTAATAACAAAGAAATTATGGATGGATTACAAATTAGTTTTTCGTGAAATGATTCAAAAGATTTTCGAATAATTGTAAAAAAACAAAAAGATGATTACTAAATCCGAAATATGCCTAATGAATTGAAAGCCGAAAAAACAGATGGTGACGTTAGTTTTAAAAATATTCTAATTTACAAAGAGTTTATAATTCATATGATAAGATTCACACAGTTACCTGTAACTTTAGATGAAATAAATTATTTGTAGGAAAATGGAAAAAAAAAATTACTCAGCTTAGTAATCATGCAGTTAACTTAGAAAATTTAGAAAATGTTGATAGTTTTTTATCCAGGGGAGAACAATAATTTATATTGTTTTCAATTAAAGAGAAACGGAATATAAAAAAGAGCTGAATTTCCTAAAAAACCTGATTGGGATCTTGATATTAAACCAAAATAATAGGGAAAAACCCTCATTATTTGGTCAAAGCGTAGCAACATACAAAATTGATGGTTTAATGAAAATAAATCTTACTTTTGAAAATGTAATACATCTATTATAAAAAAAAAACTCGCTTTTTTTGTAAAAGCCGTAGCTCGGCTATCTGTGCACCAATCGAGCTCAAATTTTGCATACAAATTTCTTTTGGTCTGAAGTTGATTCCTTGCTATACTCATTGCTGAACACTCTCCGTAAGTATTTTTTTGAACTACGCAAATTTGCATTTGTTCCAAATAAATACCATCCGGGCGTGAGTGTTTATGTGGCATGACGTCATTGAATTTGCGTTCCACCGTGCGATCTCAACGTCCGGTTCCCCAAATTTGAAACCGTGCTTCCGAGTCCATCCATAACATTCGTGGTTCTTGCTGCACTTTGCTGTGCCAACAGTCAAGTAATGCTCCCTCCATTGCAGCCACCCCCAGACCTACTCACAACACTTTTCACTTCCCCAACCGCGAATTTCGCGGGTTCAATACTTGTACTAGAGAAGATGGAAAAGCTTTTTTTTATCCCAAGTTTATACCAAATCGGGAAAGTATTATTGAAATTGAATTTCTTGATTCTAATGATAGGGATATTTTTGAATTTAATGAGTCAGGAATTGTAATTATAGATCAGTATTCTCGAACAAAAAAAAAATATTCTACATTAGTTTTAAATCATAGGAATATAAATCAATTATTAAATTTGATCCAGACCTTTTAATAGGTAATCCTAAATTAATTTTTGATAATCTTAGTCTTTATCACATTAGTAGAATACGATATATCATTGCACCCGTTACAGATGCTCAAATTGAATACTATTAAAATGGAAGACATTTTGGAAATTAAAGAAAAATTTAAGGTACATGAAATTATTGAAAAATATGAATACCATGTATACACCCCAATTACCGGTACGAATTTAAACAGCGGAGGAGAAATTAGAATAACTATTGAATTGCAGGATATTTTTACTCATCCAAGTGAAAGATATATAATAGTTGAAGGTAGACTTACAAAAACAGATGGAGCATTATATGCTGCTGATGATCAGATAACTTTTTGTAATAATGGCATAATGTATTTGTTTAATTTTATAAAATATGAGTTATCAGGACAAGAAATTGAAAATTTAAATCATCCAGGACGAGGAACAACAATGTTAGGATTACTGAAGTATCCTCATGACTTTTCAAAATCACAATGACTTAATTTATTGTGGATAAAAGATACTAACAACCAAATTAAGAATAATGAAGGTTTTGATACAAGACAAGAGATACTGTTAAAATAGCCTGATCCTAAAGGAACATTTTCCTTTCTAATTCCTCTGAAACATATTTTTGGTTTCGCAGAGGATTATGATAAGATTCTTTATGGATTTACTCAACAAGTTACTCTGTACAAAAGACCAGATTCAAATATTGCAATTTATAGAGATGGTCAAGTTGACGAAGGAAAAGTTACTCTTGATAAAATTTCATGGTATGTTCCACATGTTTTACCAGCAGATCAACAAAAGTTTGAATTGTATAAAATTATTGAATCAAAAGCAAAATGAAATGTTGGTTATAGAAGTAGACAATGTGATTCAATAACAATTCCTGTAGCAACTCAATTTTCATGGAGATTATCTGTGAAAGCTTCTCCCGAAAAACCAAGACGGATCATAATAGCTTTTCAAACAAAAAATAGATCTGATCAAAAAGAAAATGCATCAATATTCAATAATCTGGATGTGAGAAATATTAATGTTCAGTTAATTTCTAGGCGTTATCCAGAGGTTGATTATCAAATATCATTCCGTAAGTTTCAATTCTCTAGAGTATATAATGATGCTGTATCATTTAGATCAAAATTTTATGATATAGATGAATTGGTTAGCAATCCAACTATTACCACTATTGATTATCAAACGCTTTATCCGTTATTTGTTTTCGATGTTTCAAAACAAAGTGAAAGGTTAAAAAATAAAATAACTGATATAATGGTTAAGGCTACACTTAACAAAAATATTTCTATAGATACCACAGCTTATGCTTTACTTATTTCTGATAAGATAATTTCATTTCAATCTGATGGAACGAAAATGTCAGTTATTCAGAGTTAAGCTTTGCTGATCGACGGAGTCGAAGTTAACGAACTTGCCAGCTTTGCTGATCGACGGGAGTCGAAATTCAAAGTTAATGATTAATCAAAGTTAACATTCTCTACCATTTCATGTACAATATTTGTAAATTGATAAGAATATGGAAGAGTTCTAATACCATCATTAAGTATATATCTTTTATCATCATAAGGACTTAGCGCTTTCTTATTTATTACTTTTATATACATTTCATGTTTATCAGAATTTAGTACATACGTCTTTCGATAATTAATTTCGTCATTAAATAAACAGTTTTTATAATCTTCAAATGTAACATCTTTATTAATTGTCGTTTTTGAAATACCTTTTAATTTTTTACATGTTGACGATGATTCTCCTAATCGACTTCGTCGAAGCTCTGCTAATCCAAGCTTTGCTTGTTTTTCCTCGAGAACTTTATATGTTTATGCCTTACTTCTAAGAAAAACTATTTCACTCATAACTTTACCATTTAGTTCACCTTTGAATTTATTAATAACTTTTTTATTTTTTGTCGAATGAAGAAAATGATCTCGTGGATAATTACTTGTGTCTAAATCATCTATTATTTTTTTCATATCTTCATAAACATCTTCAGTTCTAATATTAAGAAAGTATGAATCGGTATCAAATCCAACAACTTCATTAGATCTCCATATTTCATTAACAACATTGTAATATAACTGATACATAACCAACTTATAGTAATCAAGAATACACATTCCGAGATAAATCGGTTTATGAAATTTTATTGATGTTACATTATTAGCAATAGCAATTAGATTTTCATTAAAAATAATTGATTCCCTAAAATTAAGTTTACCTATTAATTTTGTTGCTTGTGCTTTATCTGATAATAGTTTTAACTCAATTCGATCTCTTATGTTTTCAAGAGTTTTTCCATAAAATGCATTATTCATTAATTTCCAAAGATTTTTTTCAAAGTCTGATTTTGAATTAGTTCTTTGATTGGTATTAAAATCGATGTATTCTTTTAACAAAGGTCTTTCTTTAAAAGAAATTATTCTATGAACTTTAGAAATTTCTAATCCAAGGGATTTAAAACATTCTAATAATTTGTAATGTATGATATACATCTATTTATTTTTTAAATTTAGTATTGGTTTTTCTACAGTTTCTACTTTTTTGTGTTTTCTAATTGTAAATAGTATTTTTGCAAATCGCTTAAATCGTCTTCATTCACTGTTAATTTTTCTGGAGCTAAAGGAAATCTTTTAGTGTTTACTTTTGCTTTAACTGTGTAATCAAGATCCTTCAGGAGCGTTTTGAAAAAAACTTGATTCATCCTCCCATTTAAAATCTCCAACTGGTAAAGATTCTGACATTCCTCCTCCATATAAATTATTTTCATCGAGATACAGTAAATAATTTGATCTCTTTTTAGGGTCATAATCTGGTAAATGTGTATTGTTGGCTTTTACATATCGAGGTCCAAAAACCCCTGAATAACCACCTCTTATTCCCTTCTCAAACATTAGTAGCATATCTAAATCTGTTAATATATATGGCCTTTAGCGTCTTTACAGACGGTCTTAGCAGCTAGAATATTCACTTTCACTTTGACTGACAGCTTCTCTCGTGGCTTATTCTACCAATGTTTGACCCGAGAGTGCGATGGCAGTGATTGCAGGTCAGTCTTTTGGGTTCACTTTGGCGAGTGTTTTCATTCCGCCTCTGTCGTTTTGTCAGGTATGTTTCTTTTGCCTTGAAGTCTATTGCGAGCGTGCCACTGCGCAATTTTTGTCTCCATCTGCTTCGATCATTTGCAAGGTTCTCCCATTCATTGGGGTCGATGTTGAATGCTTTCATCGTGACCTTGCAAGTGTCTTTGAATCGCAGATGTGGCCTACCTCTGGGTCGGTTGCCAGTAGCAAGTTCCCCGTAGAGAATTTGTCTGGGGATGCGATCATTTTCCATACGGTGGAGATGTCCAAGCCACCGCAGTCTTTTTTTGCCTAGGAGAGCCTGAGTTGATGGAATGTTGGCTCGGCTCAGAACTTCGATATTTGAGATCCTGTCTTGCCACTTGATCTTGAGAATTTTGCGTTCAGCGTCAAGTTCGGCCATTATTGGCAGTTTTTGGAGGTGTTCCTCAAAATCTGGTGGAATATTTTTCTCAGTTGAATACAACAGAGAGTAATGCTCTACCCACCTATTCAGTTGTTCATTTTTATCTGTGATGGGTTCACCATTTACAGACTTAAGTGGGGCGCTTTTGGTGATGATTGGCCCAAGAGCTACTTTCATCTGACTAAAGGCGGTTTTCATATCTCCCTTTTCATTTGCCTCTTGTATGCTGTTACACAAGTCTGTCCAGTATTTGTTGGCGCAACGTCTTACCTCCAGCTGAAGTTTAGCTTTTGCATTTTTCAAACAAGTTTTTGTACTCTGATTGCAATTTTTGTTATACTCATTGAAAGCAGATTTCTTTTGCTCAATGAGAGGTAGGAGAATTTCGCTGTTCTGGGCTACCCAGTCGTTGTTTGAAACTTTATGCTGTCCAAAAGACTTGATGGCACAGTCATGAATTTTTGAACTGAGAGTGTTCCATGTTTCATCTACCGAGTCACATTGGGTGACATTATCCATGCTTTCAGCAAATAACTTTTCAAATGACTTTCTATTTGATTCATCTCTGATTGCTGTTACATTGATCTTAGGGATTGAAGGGGCTTTTGATCTGTATATTTTCTTGGCCGAAATTTTGATTTTGCTGACTACCAGTGCATGGTCGGTGTCACAGTCAGCACTGTGGAGGGAACGAGTTATTTTTATACAGCCCAAACTCTTCCTCCTTGAGAGAATAAGATCTAATTGATGCCAATGGCCAGACCTGGGATGGCGCCATGATGTTCTTTGGCATCTCTTAAGGTCAAAGTACGTGTTTGTAACACATAATGAGTTTACGGAGCATAGCTCCAGAAGGCGCTGCCCGTTTTCGTTGATGTTGCCAATGCCGAAGTGCCCAATGCACTTTGGCCATGCGGAGTGATCTGCTCCCACTCGAGCGTTAAAGTCACCCAGAATTAGCAGGCCTTCGGTGAGAGGGATGTTGTGGAGAGTCCTCTGCAATGCCTCGTAGAAAATGTCTTTGGTTTCGTCAGAGGAGGTAAGTGTTGGGGCATAGACACAGATAATGTTGGTAAAACCAGACCGGGTGTTCAGTCTGAGTCTCGCGATGCGTTCTGACACTCCAATTGGAGTTGCGATCGAATTGATAAGGGAGTTTTTTACGGCGAAGCCCACGCCGTGGATTCTCGGCTGTTCGCTGCTAAGGCCCTGCCAGAAGAAGGTGTAGTTTTCTTCTTTGACTGACCCGGAGTCGGGAAGTCGAGTTTCTTGAAGGGCAGCGATGTCGATGTTTAGTAGCTGAAGTTCTCGATCAATAATTTGGGATTTCCTGATGGAGTCAATATCAGTGAGATCTTGCTGTTGCAAGCCTGGGCGCATTGTTCTGACGTTCCAGGTACCAAGTTTTAGTATTTTTCTGTTTTTGCCAGGTGCACACTTTACGTCAGCTTTTTGACTTTTGGTCTAGCTCCAGCCACCTTATGAAGCAGGCTGACGTGGCGGAACAACACCCAACTGCCTGGGGGCTGCCCAGGTTACGGCGGGCGGTAGTTGATCAATGCAGCTGAAAAGCCGCTCCCACCGACAGAGGGGAACCCTGGCGCTCATCCGTACGCCAAATGGATTGAGCTTATCACCGGTAACTGCCACCTCCCGTGTTGTGCCCATCCGTAACGGATGGCTGGAGTGTCCTCTCCAAATCGGAAATGGGTGGGCTTATAGAGGAGAGACAGACGCTTGCCAAGCCCGAGCAAACGCCTCCTCGTTTTGCTGCCTTGCCTGGGCTATTTTTAAGAGATGGTGCTTTGCCCAGAGGCACCACCCCTCTCTCTGCCATTCTAGTTAAACCCAAGGGAGAGACCAGGTCAATACATTTGGAACTAGTCCGGCTGCAGGAGAGGCTGGAAGCCAGTTTGATGCAGTTCTCCCTGACAACCACCTTCGGGTCTCCACTCCTGATTTTCTGTCTGGGTTTACTCCCATAGCCTTTGCTATCATAGCAACACACAAGGCAGCGTGGTATTTGTATTCAGGGTTACCTTCCCCTAGTCTTCCTCTCTCCCGAGATGACCCACAAGACAGTGGGGGTGACAGTAGCAGGCTGTATTGTGTACTGTCATACAATAGCAGAAACCTCTGGCCTGACATAAGTTAGTTACAAAGCTAATAAATGCATACCAACCAATCTGTTAATAATTCTAGTTTAATTCCTGTATATTTTAACCCACATTGCCAAGTTAATCCAGGCGCTGAGAAACAATAACACGGATCAATTTCATGATTGGTTAGGAAAAATTCTCTAAAATTTTCAAATACATCGGCTAAAAGTAAAACATCTGTTTTTAGAAACAAATCATGATAATCTTGTAAAGTTCTACCTTTAAAAGTATTCCAAACATTTACAGCGTGTTGATATTCGTCTCTGTAATTCCTTCTTTTCTTAAAGTTGAAAACCAAGGAGAAATTTCTGTATTATTGTATAAAGGAGGTAATTGTTTTTCTTTTAATCGATCAATTGAATCAACATATTCATAAGGGTAGACACCTTTTCGTTTGAGTAAATCAACGGAGTTGCAGCTTTGCTGATCAGAATTATCCGGGAAATGTTTTTTTAATATTGGAAAAATTATCCATAGATTTTACTATACCATCAAAGAGTTTGAAAGAAACATATAACTATCCAGGAATCTTAATTTTCTGTAATAATTTCCATATTCAAATGAAATATATTATTCAGATGTTTTAGCAATCAATGAAAGTTTATTATATTGATTTTCATATTTAATTATTTCATCTATTATGAAATGAAGGTCACAACCACTGCCATTGTGAAAAAATAATGGAATTACTTTAGATTGTTTTCCTTCTTTGATATTACAAGACTGACAAGCAGCTCCTCGATACTTACCATCGTAATGATTGTGTTCTATTACTTTGGAAAATTTGTCAGAAAAATTAACATTACAAATATAACAGTTTGTTGCTTTGTTAAATTCATTTTCTTGGGCATAAGTTATTTCAGCTTTAGCATTCGTATAGTAATTTAACTTTTTACAGATTTCGTTATAATAATAGTTCGTCCATCAGGCATGATGATGACCTTAACAACACCAGAGGAATAAAGAACAGAAATTGTTGAGAATTTCAACACATGGACAATAAAGAGAACTAAAGGACACAGAGGACAGAATGGAAAGACTGTTCTTTCATGACTTATGGCTTCTCATGTGACTGATAAGTCCTATTTTTGCCCTGCAGACCCTTCCGCATAAATGACAAGAGTGCTCCGTTGGTTCAGTACCACTGGGCCTTTTCTTGCGCCGTTCTCTTTTTTTGATAGCCTGCTGGACTCTGTCAGCTTCCCATGCTTTGCTGCCTCTGGTAAGGGCCGCCCTCCAATTTGCACGATCAAGCGAGAGCTTTTCCCACTCACTCACATCAATGGCAAAGGCCTTCAGTGATTGCTTGAGAGTGTCTTTGTAACGTCTCTTTGGGGCCCCAACATTCCTCGTTCCATTGTAGAGCTCAGAGAAGAAGATTTGCTTAGGGAGTCTGGAGTCGGGCATTCTGACAACATGTCCTGCCCAACGTAGCTGAATTTTTTTCAGGTGGCAGAAGATGCTCAATTCCTTGGCACGATTGAGGACCTCAGTGTCTGGAATTTTATCCTGCCATTTGATCCTTAGGATCTTTCTAAGGCAGGCCAGATGAAAGTGATTTAGAGTAGGGTGGGAAGGACCACCGCATTGTACACTTTCAGCTTAGTGTCTGTGCGAATGCCGGCAACATCCCATACTCTCTTTCGAAGCCTGCCAAATGCAGAGCTGGCTTTGCTGATCCTTGAGAGAATTTCAGTATCAACACGAGCCGCAGAAGACAGTGTACTGCCAAGATAGGTGAAGTTCTCCGACACCTTCAGAAGACTGTCATGGACTTTGATATTTGGGGTCACAGGATACTTGTCGTCTGGAGTAGGCTGATGGAGCACTTCCGTCTTCTTTGTGCTTATTGTGAGGCCAAAGTTGTCACAGGCACTAGAGAACTTATCAACACAGTTTTGCATGCTATCCTCATCGTGTGCCAGAAGTGCACAATCATCAGCAAATAGTAGGTCACAGACTTGAGTACTTTTGGTTTTGGTTTTTGCCTGGAGTCTCCTGCGGTTGAATAGACTGCCATCAGTTCGGTACTTGATGCTTACCCCTTGAGGAGGAGAGCTAAAGGCTTCTTGTAGCATTGCAGAGAACATGATGCTGAACAGAGTTGGGGCTAAGACACAACCCTGTTTTATCCCATTTGTGACAGCGAAGGGCTCTGAAACACTGCCGTTGCTTTTGACTGCAGCTTGCATGCCATCATGAAACTGGCGCACTATTGTGATGAATTCGGGTGGACACCCAAACTTCGCCAAGATTTTCCAGAGGCCTTCACGACACACTGTGTCAAATGCTTTTGTGAGGTCAACAAATGTGATATACAGCGCTTTATTTTGTTCCATGCATTTTTCCTGAATCTGTCTGGCAGCAAAGATCATATCCGCCGTTCCCCTCTCTTTACGAAAGCCACATTGGCTCTCGCGAAGAAGGCGATTCAGAAGCATTCTTGCCAATATTTTGCCAGCAATTGAAAGTAGAGAGATTCCCCGATGGTTGTCACAGACTTGGCTGTCCCCATTGTATTTGTACAGATGGATGATTGAAGCATCTTTGAAGTCCTGTGGCAGCTTCCCTGCTTTCAACATATGATTGAGCAACTCGGTCAACCTTTCAATAAGCTTTTCTCCACCGAAGGCATACACCTCAGCAGGAATTGAATCCACGCCTGGTGATTTGTTAAAGGACATCTTATTTGTGGCAGTTCGGGTCTCATTTGCTGTGAATGGCTTGGCAAGAGCTGCATTAATAGGAGTCTGAGAGAGGCGGTCAATGGACTCAGTATTTATATTTGATGGCCGATTTAGCACACCTCCGAAATGTTCCGCCCAACGCTGAATTATGGCATTCAATTCAACAATGCGTGTTGAACCATCTGACGCAAGAAGTGGCGTAGTGCCAGAGCGGGATGGTCCAAACACAGCTCGGAGGCTCTCAAAGAACTTTCTAGTGTTGTTTGTGTCGGCATATTTCTGAGTTTCTCTTACTCGCTCTTCAAGCCATTCATTTTTCATTTTCCTCAGCTTCTTCTGGAGTACACCCTTACATGCACGCATTGCATCAGCTTTTGCTGTGGAAGAGGGGTCACTGCAGTGAGCTTGGATGAGACTATTTTCTTTGATGAGCACTTTGATTTCATTATCATTATGATTGAACCAGTCCTGGTGCTTGCGGACAAGAAAACCAACTGTGCTGCTGGCGCAAGAGTGTACAGTCGTATTTAGGTCAGTCCAGCTCTGTTCAATGTTCTCAGGGTCAAAAGTCACGCAATCCAATTTTGAGGAGAGTTCTGATGAGAGCTCGCTCTGTTTCTCAGCTGAGCAGAGTTTTGAAACATTTAGGCGTTTAGGTGGCGCTTTCCCTTGAGGGCGTCTATTGCGCCTCAATGTTAGTCTGAGCTTGCAAACAATGAGTCTGTGGTCAGTTCCACACTCGGCACCACACATCGCCTTTGTTACAAGGACATCCTTTCTGTCAGTCTTCCTCACAATGACATAGTCTATGAGATGCCAATGCTTTGAGCGGGGATGCATCCATGACGTTCTGTTTCTCACGGGGAGACTAAAATTTGTGTTGGTAATGAACAGGCCAAATTCAGCGCACAAAGTAATTAAGCGCAACCCATTGTTATTGCATGAACCAACTTCATGAGGGCCCAAAACATTTGGCCACGCTGAGATTTTGGAGCCAACCCTAGCATTGAAGTCCCCCAAGAGAATCAGCTTATCAGCTGCCGGGACAGAGCATATGACAGATTCTAGATCAGAATAGAACTTGTCTTTGGCTTCATCTGGGTTTGTCATGGTGGGCGCATATGCGCTAATGAGGGTGGCTGACTGGCTTTTCCCAACTGGGATCCTGAGTGTCATTAGCCTGTCATTTATTTCAATTGGCATGGACTGCAAGTTTCTGACAAGGTCATTTTTAATTGCAAACCCAACACCATGCTGTCTTGGTTCGTCTGCACCCTTGCCTTTCCAGAAGAAGGTGTATCCACCACTGAGCTCTTTGAGTTGGCCACTATCAGGGAGTCTGGTCTCACTGAGTGCCACTATGTCCAGGTTGTACCTGCTGAGCTCAATGGCAATAAGTGCAGTGCGTCTTTCCGGGTTGTTTGAGTTGTCCTGTAGTGTGCGTATATTCCAGGCTCCTAGCCTGAGTAAGCTGAATTTCTTTTTGTTTCGACCGCAAAAAGGGATCCCCACTGGTCGCGGTATACCAGTCAGGGTGATGTGAAGTGGGCTTTCTTTAGGGCACCTTTTCTAGCCCCTTCCTCAGTTGAGGTGAGCAGTGCTATCCTTAAATAAGGCTGCTCAGCTACTGTGGGTGCTGCCTCCCCACGCCTCCACTTCAATCGGGGATGAAGCGACCATAGCCCACAGCCACCAACGTGTAGGTCTGTGCTAACAGCTTCCAGTCTATCCAAACCTGCTGCCACCGCACTCGCCCATCGCCGTTGGATTTTTGAGAGGAAAGAAGACGAGACAAAGATGAAAGAAGACGAGGTGAGTGTTAAGACTGGCGCAAAGAATTTGTTTTTAGTGAGAAAGAGCTGCGCAAACATCAGACTCACTCTCTCGCCTGGACACAACTTATCCAAGTGGCAAGACAGGGTCAAGACGACTGGAAATGTATCCAGGTGCAGGAGGATGCCAGAGGGACAGTCATATTGCCTGACCGGCTGCCTGTAGGCTACTCCACAGCCTCGCAGTCCCAACTGACTAGGGTGAAAGACCCAAACCAAAGAACACCAATACTGGTGGATGCTCTGTGTCACGATATCCAGGCCAGAGTGACGGTATATTGCCATCTGCCCTATCAATCAACCACTGGCCTGCTGCCGCCAGCTTCGAAGCTGCGTCCGGGAAGTTTGCTCAATTCTTCGTCTGTGATTTAGGCAAACAAGCCTATGACCACACCGCTACCGGGGGCCAATATGAAGGACTCAAGTACTGAGGGTCACATTGTGCCCTAGCATGTGGCCGTTGGGTTAGATGAAACCTCCTCCGCCCTGGCCGTTTGCACCGACAGGTGCACGCCCACTGATACCATGCTAGCGTACCAGTTCATGAAACAGGTTGTACTGGATTACATGTTACCAGTAGCAGATTTTTCTGACCTGACTTAAGTATAATTTTTCTTTAGCATCTTCTCCGGTAGAGGTGTGATAATCGGAAGGACATAGATTAGGATAATCGGATTTTATATACATTCCAAAAGTAATAGCTTCTTGTTAACAACTTTTATTTTGATAAGGTTATAACTGGGCTGCAATGGCACAAAGGCAAAATTTCCCAAATGGGATTAAAGAGTTATACAAATACAAACAAAATACAAATACAAATTTGGATTTGGTTGTGATGTAAATATTTTTTTATTACATGATTCAAAATCGCAGTAGAAAACTATCGGTAATCTAGATTTGAAATGATGATTTGTAAATTGTAAAATATTATTACCTTTTTCGGAAGGATTGTCTTACATATTTTGTGATTTAAGCATTTCTCTTTATGGTTATTTAAAGAATTAGGTGTTGTCAATACATTCATACAATTTCTGCAGATAAAAGCTTTGTTTGTAGATTTATCTGCTAATAAACTTTCTAAATTTTTTATGAGACAGTAATGTGTATATAGAGAATATTTATCTTGTGGTTTTTCTAAAGCAAAAACATTTATCGAAATTACAGTTTTGCTGGTCGACGAAGTCGAAATACTGTTCTGGTTTTCAAATTTAGGAATATCTTTTATTTCAACAGGATATTCAATTCCATTCATATTTAAAATATTTTCATATTGTTTATATTTTGAAACTCTCTCTTTATCATTATCAGCAGGATACAATTTAGCTAATATTGACCAAAGAAAGCATTTATTATCTTTTTTATTTTGAACATTGATAATATTTGTTCTTTTAAACGGAATAGGAATATAAGAAGAAGCTCTTAAAGTTTTAGTTTTATAAAGTTTTACATTTGTTTTAATAATTTGATTAAATATATGTCCAGATCCTCTATTCTGAAATTTATCAACCCAAGCATTAAATTTTTCATCAATGAAATCATAAAAGGTATTAGAATCATTAATGGAATTTATAATACCAAAATTTGATTGATAATGTGCTTCAATAATATCAAAAGATAAAGGAGTATTAAATTCAGAGGTTATTATTAACTTAACTGTTACTGTTTTATTGCCTTTAAAATCTTCAATAAGTTTTCTCACTCTTTCCTTAATTAATTTGAAATATATGGAAGTATTATTTTCTTTCACATCATCGATAATGGTTTCTTTGATAATATCTTTGAAATTTTTCTCGTTCATTTTCTCGTTCATTTTGGAAACATTCTTTTTTGTTAGGGTTTTTTTCTCGTTCATTTTGTAAGAAATATTTTCAGTAAAAAAAGTTTATTTTTCTAGTTTATTTTTATTATGGTTTTTATTATTTTCCGAATCGACTTAGTCGAAGCGATGCTGCTCCAAGCAAAGCTTATGGTAATCAGGATTTCTTTTCATGAATTCTTCATACGCTTGTATATATTTTTCCTTATTTTTTAAATAAAGTAAATGTTTTTGAGGTTTCATACACTTTTTACATTTCGTTCTATAACCATCTGCATCTTTTTTTTCTTTGTAAAATGAATCAAGAGGTTTTCGAACAAAACAACCATTGCAAATTTTTTCCATTTTTTATTCTTTAATTTTATTATTAAAAATGTCTGAAAGTAGAACTCCTTCGTTTCTGAAAGTAGAACTCCGTTTGTGTCTGAAAGTAGAACTCTGATGTATTGTGTAAAGTGTAAACAACAAACCGATACTACAAATATTGAACAAGTTAAAACAAAGAATAATAGAAATATGTTAAAAGGTAAATGTGTAACTTGTGGAAATACTAAAACTAAATTTATACCAACAATTGGAGCTGGTATAACCAACAAAATCATCAATAAATTTCCACTTGAAATGCATTGGCCAGGTCATAATTTTACAGGACCAGGAACCAAGTTGAAAAAACGGTTGAATTCCGATCTCACACCAAAATCTTGGAGTAAACCAATTAAAGAGTTGATGAAGCCGCCATGCATTACGATATTTGTTATTTACAAAATCAAGATACTAAAACCAGAAATGAAGTTTGTGATAATAAGATGATACAGTCCTTAGATTCTATTTTAAAACCGACATTAAGAGAAAGAATGGATAGAAATATTGTTGAACCTATTATTAAAATTAAAAAAACTTTTGGAATGGGCGAAAAAAAAAAAGCTCCGAATTCGTCGTCGGTAAAAAAAGCTCCAACTCCGTTGATTTTAAAAAAAGCTTCGACTTCGTCGTCGATAAGCAGAGCTTCGACTCCGTCGATAGTAAACCAGGCTTTACGAGTGATTTAGCAGAAGACCTTCATAAACCAGTAAATAAAAAATTTAAGAAAAGAAGAGTGATAGTTAATGGAATTGATAAAATATCGGGCTGCTGATTTAGTTGACATGTCTGCTTATTCTAAGCAAAACAAAGGATTTAAAGATATTCTTGCTGTTATTGATGTTTTCTCAAAATATGGTTGGATGATTCCTTTAAAAAATAAAAGCGGACTAACAGTTGCTGAAGGATTTAAAGAGATAAGCATCCAGACATCCAGAAGAATTTATGGGTTAATAAATGAAGTGAATTCAATAATAAACATGTTAAGAGTCTTTTCAAAGAAATCTATTCCACAGAGAATGAAGAGAAAAGTTCTGTAGTAGAAAGATGGAACCGAACAGTGAAAGAAAAAATGTTTAAATATTTTACGGAGAATGGTGTTACGAAATATATAGATGTTTTAGATGATTTAGTAAATGATTATAATAACACCTATCATTCATCAATAAAAATGAATCCTATTGAAGGAAGTAAAAAAGAAAATGAATTAACCATATATAGAAATTTATATGAAGAGACAAAGAAACAATTGCCAAAGCCTAAATTTAAATTAGGTGATAGAGTTAGAATTACAAAGAAGAAGAAGTTTTTTGAAAAAGGTTACACACCAAAATGGACTAAAGAAATATTTACAATAGATAAAATTTTATATACATATCCAATTACTTACAAAATAAAAGATTTAGATGATGAAGAAATTATTGGTTCTTTTTATGAAAAGGAATTGCAACGAACTAAGTTTTAACGTAACGTAAAATTTATCGTATTAGAAACAGTTGATTTTTATTCTCTTAAAAATGTCATATGAAAAAGTTCAATTAAATATTTCTGATAATCAGAAAGAAAAAATACAAAGAGCTACGAAAAATGATACTCCTGTTACTATTAGAATTACAGAACTTGGAAATGATGTTTTAGCTTTAACAAAAACACAAATAAATGAACTGCGAAAAGCATTCCATCAAAATAGAGGAGCTGATATTACTCCAAGTAGAAAACAAATAAAATATAACATGAAAATTGAAGGAGGGTTTCTGGCTGCTCTTTCTCGAATGGCACTCCCATTGTTATCTAAAGTTGTTCCATCAGTAGCAAAAGCTATAGGAATAGGTGGGCTTACGGGTCTAGCAAGTAGTGGCATTCAAAAATTTTTGGGAGATGGTTATCAACTTACGAACTCCTACAGAGTTGGTGAGGATTGTATCTAAAAAAAGGTGGATGTCTTTGTAAAATTGAAACTGATGGAAAAGGTTTATATTTAGGAAGTGTAAAAGGCAACGGCAGTGAATTTCAATGAGATGGATTATATTTAAAAAGAGAAAGACAAGTTTATAATGGTGAAGGTTTTTTGAGCGATTTGGTTAAAATCATTCCGTTTATAAATATGCTGGTTTAACCAAAGATCGAGACCGTGTTGGTGTAACCAAAGATCAAAACCTTTATTCTAAAATGGAAGCTTCGAATTATAGAATGAACAAAATTCTTGACATTCAAAATTCTTTTGAAAGAACTAAAGAAAACAAAAGAATAACAGTTAAGAAATATTCAAAAGCTTTAAATATAATTGACGGAAATGATGTAACTTTAAAAACTGTAGCCATTGGAATGGGAACAACAGGAGTAATACTTTTATCTACAGTGGTTAACATTCCTGCAGCTATTATTATAGAAGGTCTTTCAATAGGTACAGGTTTATTAAGTATATTTTTAAGATATTTAAATAAAAAAATACAACATAAAGCTGATAAACATCAGAAAAATTTATTTTTATTAGAATCAAAACTTAATACTATTGAAACTTATATTTCTGATGCTGTTGAAGATGGAACAATTTCAGATGAAGAATTTAAACTTATTTTAGATGAAGAAAAAAAATTTAGAGAATTAAAAAATATAATAAAAAAGAAAAAAGTAAGCGATCCTGAAATAAATATAGATGATCCATTGAAAAAATTCAAAAATCTTATAGTTTGATTTTTTTTTCTCTTAAAAATGTCTTTTTTAAAAATTGAAGATCCTTCAAAGCGTGAAGCTCTTGTTAATGAATTTTTAAAAACCAAAAGAAATATTCAATTAAGTAACTTAAGCGAAAGAGTATGAGATATTAAAATGAAAAGAGAATTTTTCAAAGTATTTGCTGCTATCACGAAAAGTACACAAAAAGCAGCAGAAGAAACTAAAAAAGCGATTCAGAAAATTTCACTTGCTATAGAACCAAGTCAACCCTTGAGAGCAATTGAATCTGCAACACAAGCAGAACTTGGATCAGCAGAGCTACGACCTAGTCAATTAGAAGAATCTTCACAAGCAATTGCTGATTCTCCAATTAAGAAAAATGGTCCGATAGCAGTCGAATATTTAAAAAAATATTTAGGTAAAGATAGTGGGGATACTACTTTTGGAATTTATACTAAAGGTGCTGATAAACTTTATATTGGTAGTGAAGAAATAAAAATTGATAACGATGATATTATTATTGGAGAAAATAAATATAAAGGAACACCTGGTTTGTGGGAACTAATAACCAGCGAAGAGCCTGGAAATTATCAACCCGAAGACATGAATAAATATGAATATATTTTATTTGATACTAATGCTATGCATCAAAATAACGATCCTAATAACTCAAAACCTAAATCTAGTGGAGGAAAGAAATACAAGAAGATCATAAAACCAATTTGGAAAGATGTACAAAGTCATAATCAACAATCTAAGAAGAAGCTACTGCTGTAAAGTATGATGGTTCTAAAGTACGTTTAGGAACAGGATTTCTTCCGTCGGTTCCTAATGCTTTAATAAAAAGATTATCATTATTAATGGCTAGTAAAGAAGCAGGAAATACAGGCGTTATAAAGAAATGGCAAGTATTGTAGACGAATTATAAAGACAGAAAGTTATTGATAAAAAAGAATATAAAATGTTACAACTAAAAATTACTATATAAAATCGACGATGTTGGTGATAAATAAAGGATACAAAAGAAAATATGTTTATGGAGGATCAGGTCTTTTTGATTCTTTAATTTCAGCGGTTACTAGCAAAGTAAGTTATGCAAGATACCGCAAAAGAAGTTGTATCAAATGTTTCAAAGAAAACAGCAACTGACTTAGGACAAAAAGGTGTTAATAAATTTATAGTTGATAAATTTTTTTTTAAACAAAAAAAAAGTAAACGGTTCAAATATATCTCCAGCAACGAACACAGTTCTATCTTCGAACTCAAAACAATTATTAAACAATTTATTAGGAAGGGGAATTAAACGTATTTAAAACCAGGGATTCTAAAACTCTGGGGAAAACATTTTAATTTTTTCAAAAAAACTGTTTTTTTTTTGGTGTTTATGCTTTAATAGGGGTTGAATTTTTATATTTTTAAGGGTGCGCTGGAAAGGTGTATTTACTATAGTACTAATGCTATGATCAGTTATATTACAGACTTTATGGATAAAATAGTGCCCATGGCATCACAAATTTGATTTGCATAAAATAAATTTCATTTACGATTTGAATGATTTCACTGTGAGAGCAGGTTGTTTTGGAATGAGTGAAATTTCAGATGAAAACAATGTTGATAACCAAATTTGAAATGTCAGTTATCAGAACGCGAGCAATTACTTCCAATGCCCAAAATGTTATTGCCATGCAACCTAATACCTCAAGTCGAAGAGAAACTATTGACTCATCATTCTATTTCATGAAAGAAAACACACGAGTATAAACATTGCATGGCACTCGTGCCTTGTTTTGTTTCACAACAATGCCTTCTTTTACAAAACGTATAATATTAAAATAGCCTGGATGCTATACTTTCCTGTGTGCATTGTTGGCCTCCGCAAACGACCGCCGCCAGTCATGTTTTCATTTCCACTCATATCAAAATAACAATAATTACAACTGAACCAGATTTTGCCATCTTGTCAAGAATCTCATCTTTCCGAATTTTATTTTGAGTCACCAGCCACTCCTGGTTAGTAACTTAGACGAACACACTAAATTGCTAACCGAGAGAATAGAAACGACTGTGCCTGTCCGATATCAACATATTTGGATATCAAATACACAGAAAACAGAACTGATCTTATGCTCATATCTTTAGGCACGTTTTGTTCATAGTGCATGCTAGTCTCTAACGCGATATGGTGCCTCCACAGGGAGAACACCGAAAACAAGCACAATACATAAGCATTGTAAGCGTAGCCCCAGTGAGAAACCCGCTAGTAAGCGTGAGAAAAACCGGCGCGTATAAGTCAGTGCCTGTAACGCTCACTTTGCGCAAGGAAAAAACCCGAGAATAAGTCAATGCCTTTTACGCTCACATTGCACAGCGAGAAAACCCGAGAATAAGTCACTGCCTTTTACGCTCACATTGCACAGCGAGAAAACCCGAGAATAAGTCAGCGCGAAAAATCCCCCATCCCCCACCGCCATGCTGTTCCCTCGTGTGTCAAGATGGCAGCAGCAAGTAACGCTTCGACATCCATCCCACCTGCAGTTTAAGAAGACCACAGGCCCCTCCACACAGTAGGCAGTCGAAACGCCGGTAAGAATTTAATTGCCATCCGGAAGAACCTATACCGCAATCGGCATATTTTATCGGCGCTATGTCTGTGGATCACCAAAGTTCACAAGCATTACCTCTCAAAGCTTATTCTCATTTTTGGCTTTCTCTCTGAGTTCGCCCTGAGGTTTGCATGGCAGAGGTGGTCGCCAGCACTCGATCCTTTTACTAACCGATGCTGCCGTCCCAAACCATTACCGGCGCTCCAACGGTTACAGGGCTAGAGGGACATTTACACTCTTTATCTTAAAAAGTGATAATTTATTTTTAGTTTTCCATAATTAATTCGTCGGTTGGCTGTTGGAACATCGTTAAGACACCAATCAAAATTTTACAGGAGAAGGAAAAAAACTGACAATCTTTAATATTTTTCATTATTGGGAGCTGCAATTTGGTATCTATCCTACGTTCTTGACCAGTAGTTGTGCCGTGTACTGTATTTTGATGACAACCCTACTGTACTTACGTAACCACAGTTAACAAGGTTATAACATGCTGAAGTCGGCTGTTGGAACCTCGCTAAAGCTTTAATGAGGTTCAAGCGCATACATCGCGCCACTTGGCTGATCGTATAACCTCGTTACCTTTCTTTAGTCATAGTAAAAATATGTTTAAAAGTGCATCAGCGCCTTTGTCGTCTTTGCGGTTTTATTTCTGTTTGAAATTTATCCCTCGAAACCAAGCCCTGATGATTCTTCTTAACTTAGTATTTCACTTCGTTTATTTCCTATGTACCATCACTGTTCGAATGAATGTAATATTAATCTATGATTTACTGTTTAGCCTAAAACAAACTATTTATTAACACTTGGCTCTTTATTAACACAAAGTATTACATGTCATGTGTTTGCAAAAGACATCAAATACATCTTTAAGTCTCTCTTTCTCTTATTTATCTTTCTCTATCTTCCCCATCCGCCCCCTCTCTCTCTCTGTCTTTCTGTCTCCCTCTCTCCATGTCCTCTTCAGTTCTCTCTCTATCTGTCTGTCTGTCATTCCTTCAGTATTTATCTTCCTCTATGTTTCTCTCCTTACTCACCCCCGCCCAACTCTCCCTCGACCCTCCGCCCACCAAATCCACCTGAACCCGCCTGTCTCTCCCTCTCTCTCTCTTTTTCTCTGCCACAACACTTTGTACATGACTGTATTTGAAATTTGAACTCCGGGGATTTCAGTTGGTTGGGGGGGGGGGGGGGCGTGCGTGCAGTTCTGTTCGGCAGTTCATTTCTTTCTGTCTATTGGAATACTTGGAATAATAAGCTGTGGTTCTTTGATAGAGTTGCACTTTGATTCTTTGAGTGGGTTGCACTCTGGTTTTTTTTGTGTCAGTGAGAGAGACCAGAGAGACAGACAGACCAGACAGAGAGAAAAAGAGAGAGAGATGCATTATGGTTCTTTGAGAGAGATGAAACTTGAAAGAGGTGCACTCCATTTCTTGTATAAATCTATATTCTGGATCTATGAGAGAAACTGCACTCAGTGATTTTGAGAGACAACTGCACACTGGATTTTTTTTTAGGGAGACGTTTACTCTGTTGTTTTTGTTTTTTTTTAGAGAGAAGAGGAGGGGGCGAGAGCTCTGCACTTTGGTTCTTTGAGGGAGATACATTCTGGTCTTTGAGAGAGCTGCTCCTTGCGAGAGCTGCATCTTGTACTTTGAGAATGTGGCGCTCTGGCTCTCAGTGAGAGAGAGAGAGAGAGAGAGAGAGAGAGAGAGAGAGAGAGAGAGAGAGAGAGAGAGAGAGAGACAGACAGAGAGAGACAGAGAGAGAGAGAGAGAGAGAGAGAAGACAGAGACAGACAGAGACAGAGACAGAGAGAGAAGGAGAGAGAGAGACAAACAGAGACAGAGAAAGAGAGAGACAGAGAGGGACAGAGAAAGAGAGAGACAGAGAGAGCGAGGAAAGGGGGGGGGAGGGGGGGAAGAAAGTTGTACTTTTGCTCATTGAGATAGCTGCATTTCAGTTTGTTGGTTAATTATAATTTTTGTTCTTTGAGAGAGTTCCGCTTTGGGTCTTTGAGAGCTGTGCACTTGGTTCTGTGAGATAGTTCCAGTATACTTTTTTGAGAGATAGAGTTGTCGTTTAGTGCACTGAGAGAGCTGCAATGTGTTTCTTTGAGTAAGGTTTGTGTGCAATGTCAATCACAGGCTCCGGCATCCGCATCTTCCTCCAACAGGTTTTGAAAGTGCTTATTGCACCATGTTTTGTCCACTGCTCAAAGGAAATGTTGAAAATAACAAGCTGGAAATGCACTGTGACTTAGGCATTACACATTGGTCACTGATTGATATGCGACTGACATTATTTATAGCTATTAAGGCGTGGGTCAAAGGTGCGCATGATTAATTTAATTACAGATTGATGAATCAACTCAAATTAATTACCCAAATAATATTTACCATAACATTATTTGGCCACATTAGCTCCGCCCATATTCGCCGGTCTTATCATTCTTTCTTCAAGAGGCTGTCCACTCTATTTAGGGGCAACTTCAAACACCGTGAACTCGCCGCCGCCCATTCCCTTGATCTATTCATTCAAGTTTACACCTGTGACAATATCTCTGACTTCGGATGCAAAATCTACGCCATATGAAATCTAGGCTATTGCAAAGTGATCACATTTTTATTCGTCCCCAAGTCTCAATGATTTTACTGGCACATAATTATAATTATATATCGTAATCTTAAAAAAGTCATTTCGAATTTATTAAAACCTAATTACTCTGTATGTTTATGTGTGTGTATGTGTGTGCGTGCGTGTGTGAATTGCCTACAAAATAACCTATTTCCTGTATCTCCAAACCCATTTAAAATAATTATGAGTTACAGGTTATGGGACATGACTGCCTTTCTTCAATCTCGTTATTTGTTAATTACTACGAAATTGTGATTTTTGCATTGAAGCTACATTTGTCGGCTTTCACTTTTCTTCTTTTTCAAGCGCAAAATAATTAATAATTATTAATCTACATGTAATAGCCACGCTATTAAACGTTTACTAAACGTTTACTATTAAACATTACTGAATCAAACGTTTAGCGAGGTTCAAGTGCCAACAATGGTCATGGCCAGCGATGCATAACCTAGTAAACGATTTTAGCGAGGTTCACATGCCGACATTCTCCCAGCGGAACTTTACGAGGTTATAACACTGGGTTACACCACACGGAAAGAAAGAAGTGGAATTATTCTCAAATTTTGTGGAAATGTGGGATTTATATGATTGCTGGAGAGGTTTAAATAAAGAAACAAAAGAATTCACATGGTGTAGGAAAGAACCCTTTGTGGCTAGAAGACTAGATTACATTTTTTGCGATAAAGAATTAGTATCATGTATAACAAATGTGGAAATTAAACATTTTCCGTCCACAGACCATCGTGCCGTTATCGTAGAAATTTTAGAACATAACTTCCCGAGAGGCCCCTCTAGGTGGCAATTCAACGCGTCATACATTAATAATGTCGATTTTATAAACCATATGAATGCATTTATATCCAGTTTCATAGCAGATGAGGAAAAGAACGATCTGGATCACAGAACAATATGGGAACTGCTGAAAGCAGCAATTCAGACAGAATGTATGCAATACAGTAAGAGCAATCCTATAAAAAATCACAGAAGAGATAAACTGGAAGCAAAGGTAAATGCCATCTCCAAGCTTATTGCTCAGTTCCCGGGTGAAAGAAAACTGCAGGAGAAATACGAAAATATGAAAAAACAATTAGAAATTGAACTATTAGCAAAAACGAAAGGAGCAATAATAAGATCCAGAGTGAAATGGACCGAAGAGGGAGAAAAAAACACCAAATTCTTTTTAAATCTGGAAAAGGCCAGGGGAATATGTAATACAATAAAACAAGTTAAAAATGGGGATGGTGAAATAACAAGGGAACCGTTAAATATTCTTCGGGAAGCACAAAAATATTATGAAAATCTCTACACTAAAGAAGCATCGGTGACGACGGTGGGCGATAAATTAGACACCTTCCTAGATGGTTTAGTGTATGACAGATTAGCTGAGGAAGACAAGGAAATGTGTGATCAGAACATTAGCGTGGAGGAAATGGGAAAAGCATTGAAAGGACTTAATAATGACTCAGCTCCCGGATCCGATGGGCTTACGGCTTGCTTTTATAAGGTGTTTTGGCGGCTCTTAAAAAAACCGTTATATGATAGTTATATAGAATCGATAAAGCAGGGAGAATTGTCAGTTAGTCAGAGACGCGGTATAATCACTATGATACACAAAGGCAACAACAGCAATAGGGAAGATCTAAACAATTGGCGACCAATAACACTAACAAATGTTGACTATAAAATCTTTACAAAGGTTTTGGCTTTGAGGTTGCAAAAAGTTATAAAAAGTATCGTACATGAAAATCAAAGTGGATTTGTTAAAGAGAGAACAATTACGTCACATATTAGAATAATAGATGACGTCATAGATTACGTAAATAAAGAGGACATGGCAGGTTTGATTGTATCATTGGACTACCAAAAAGCCTTCGATACGGTGGATAAGGAAACAATATTGGTAGCCCTTGAAAGATTTAATTTTGGTCCAAAATTCATTCATAACATACAAACGATTTCAACAAACACGCAGAGCTCAGTAAAGAATGGTGGGTGGCTATCTAAATGGTTTAAGGTAGAGCGAGGTGTTCGGCAGGGATGTTGTGTTAGTCCTCTACTTTTTATCTTAGTGGTAGAAATACTAGCGATAAAACTTAGGTATAATGAAGAGATAAAGGGAATTATGAGTGAAGGAGTGGTAACAGATACGCTTAAACTTTTGCAGTACGCAGATGACATGACGCTACTGATAAAAGATAAAACAGATCTATCCAACGCATTGAAAATTATTGAGCAGTTTTCAGACATCTCGGGGCTAAAGCTTAATAGAAATAAATCAGTGGGAATGTGGGTGGGAAGTAATAAACAAAGGGAGGAAAGAGGGGAAGGAATAACGTGGGTAGAAAAGGGAGGTAACATAAAAATACTTGGGATATACTTCAATGCTACGGTCGAGGCATCTAATATTTCACAAAATTGGATGGAAAAAATAAACAGCATTAAAAATCTGATTCCTAGATGGTCCAAAAGAAATCTGTCGATATATGGAAAGAGTATAATAGCAAAAACTTTTTTACTATCAAAACTAAACTATGTTATTCAGGCCCTATCCCTACCCCAGGAAACTGTGGCTGAAATAGATCGAATCATATTCAAGTTTTTGTGGCAAAAAAAGTATTCAAATAAAAGAGCTTTTGAAAAAATCAAACGGAACACTTTATGCAGAGAACCAAACGAGGGAGGTTTAGGAGTAATCAGTATAAAGGATCAGCAAAATGTCTTTCTCATAAAATGGTTTAAAGAGATATGCTTACAAAAGCCACATCTAAAAACAGGAGTAAAATTAGCCAGTCATTTTTGCAAAAAGCTGGTAAGCTTGCCTTACTTAACCACGTCAGATATTAAAGCGAGAGAAGTAAAACAAGTTGGTACAATAAACTCGATTTTTTGGCAGAATGTAATTAAAACATGGCTAGATTTAGAAAAAAAGGATAAGGAAAATGAAAACGATACTGCTCCAAATAGGCTAGGCCGGCAACCGCTATTCAACAACAATAATATTAGATATAGAAATAAGCCACTGTGGATAGAAAAATGGGTCAGAGGGGGAATTAAATATCTGTATCAAATGTTTAGTGTAAATAAATGGAAAACCCTGCAAGACATTGCTGGGATAATCGGACATTACCCTGGTATCCATTTTGATTATTGGGCAGCTACAAATGCTGTTAAAAAAGAATGGAAGGAAATTTTTGTACAAACCAGAACGGAGGACAGACCTCCTCTGCATAATATAGAAGATGAGACAGATGAAAATGTAAAAGATATCTTTAAACTAACGAATAAAGAAATTAGAGAGAAACTAATAAATAACAAAAACGCCACGATCTGTAGCTTGGGTTTCTGGAAACGAAAATACAATGTCGATATATATCCTTATTTTGAAAGCGGGTTTAGAGCCTGCAAAGAAACAAGATTGAGGCTCTTACATTTTAAAATCCTACACAATATTTACCCAACCAATATTCTCTTACATAAAATGAAAATAAAGGAAAGTAATAAATGCGAGCACTGTAAGACGCCTGATTTTATAGAACATTTCTTTTTCTATTGCAGTAAATTGAAAGACTATTGGCCTTATGTGGCCCAGTATATTTTGAATAAAACCGGTAAAAGAATTGAAATAAATGAGAAAATTGCACTTTTTGGAATAATACGTGGGGACTTGGACTATACTGTAAATCAAAATATTATTGATGATATTAACTTTGTACTATTAGTTGCTAAAATGTGTATAGGTAAAATAAAATATGGCAAATCAATGAATCTTAAATTGGCATTTGAGACAGAAATGCAGGTAAGGGAAAAATATCTGAAGGTATGTCCGAATAAATAATCAGAGAATGCAAGGACGATTGAAAAGTGTGGAGAATCTGTAAATGAAGTAAGAGTCAAATGAAAACAAATAAACTTTAAAAAAAAAAAAAAAAAAAAAAAAGGGCAATGACGAAAAGATGAAAATGCAAAAACTAGAACATTCCAAAGTGCATGAAGTAAAGTATAATTGGTATACGGCCGTATACTGCTATTATTATTATTCTGTTATTGGCAATATATTATTACCATCTAGTACAATAATTGATTGTCGTGTCGCATCTGGCTGATAATAACCTATTTATTTATTTATTTATCCTTATTTTTATCTCGTTTTCTTTCTTTTTTGTTTTTATCTTACTTGCCTTTGTATTTGTTGAGATGTTTATACATTATATGGTTATTATTTAATTATAGCTGTTTTTCATGCACTCGTAATAATTTGTAAATGAAGCATCCACTCAGGTTTTTTGTTTTGTTTTTTTTTTGCTGTTGAAAATGAATTGTAAAAACTGTCAGTTGATAATGAAAAGACCAAAATGGTTCGAGAACAGCCGACAACATGGAATTCAGCAACTGACAATTCTGGGAGATAAAAGACTGCAATTGGGTCCGATCCTCAGAATAGTCCTTAAAGACAGCCATGTATTTATTTGCTGGACTATTATCAGGTCATACGTACTTTCATACTTATCTATTTATTCATTTAACCAGCCACTTTGAACTAGACTTCTCTACATGTTTATTTGCTTTATATGGATACCTTCTTAAAGTAGCTTTTTTTGTTGCTGTTTTTTTTTGGTTTTTTTCTCAAATTTCCGTAAATTTTAAAAAATATACCAGACCTATTAAGTGATCTCCAATCACTGAGTCATGCACGAAATGAATGCATTGCATTTGAATCTGAGCCCAAAAAAAAAAAAAAAAACACTGGGTTACATCATCGCTTATCTCCACTTCTAGGCTGAATTTTTTCCTGGTTTCAAGTGCATCCGATGTGTCTCGTGCTATATATGATTTTTTTTTTAAACAACGTGAATTTGCGCAAAAGTCAACTAAACGAAGTTTCAAAAGCCAACCGACAATTATGCAGTTCAACATCAGTATAGGAATAATGTGCGATGTCGTTCAGACTTTGAATATCGCTGGGGGAATGCTGGAACAATATGTGTCTACAGATCAGAATAAGGCAGTAAACAAAGAATGAGCCATATACGACACAGATATTGGGCTTCTGCAACGTTTATATATACAAAGTTAACTTCATCAAGCTGTATGTGAGTTCACTAAGCTTTCTTACTGTCTCAGTATCACTCACTGTCGACTATGATAAGGCACTGGTATGCCCAAGTTTATTTGAAATGATCCACCATTCTTGACAGTTGCCAGGGGAACATTAATTTGAAGGGCGTTAGTTAAGGAACAAATTTACAGGTTTTTGAAAACATTCTGAGAAACGCATTTAACACATACTGTTGAAGTGTAGATTTTTAAAGCACAAGACTTCAACATAATTACGGATGTATTTTAAATATCGAATCGGGACTCATTTTATACCACCACCAGCCGTGAAGTCCGTACTTGGTAAATAAAGGCATAATTTTTATAATATATCACATTATTTTGTGCAGGTAAACTTTATCGAATCTATATTCTTACTTAGTCCACGACAATAGCAGTAAACTGAGGTCTCACAAGGAAAACACAGTGTTGTAATGACTATCTAAGTGAACCAACTTTATATCATTTCTGCATTGTTTTTTTTTTGGTAAGTTAACAATTTATCGACATCACTTGTCATAGATACAGGGAACAAAACAGTACGCTACTCCTACCCAAAATCCAGAATAAGAACAAATTAATGTTGAAATAACAAAGGCTGCAACGATAAATACACAGATTCTACCTGAAGTTCTAACAACCATGATTTCGTCAGGTCAGTCTATAAATTATCTCAGACAAAATGATAGAAAGCGATATAATTATGTAATGAGCTAGTTGTGCCGAAGAATTAGTAGAACGAAGTGGAACGTCTCATTTCCTTGTGGGAAGAAATGCGTGCACACGCAATAGACCCTGTTCCGTTCCATGTCGTGGTTTTCTGTTCGTGGCCTGTGGGCGCGCAAATAAGTGGAATACTGATGATGTGTGGGATATTTCTACTGCAGTTTTTCATGTCGGAAAACGACGCAAACATTCCTTTCCGTTGAGTTACTTGCTCTGAAATTTATTTTTGGTCCTTTGATGAGGGCAGGTCACTTATCAAAGTTGGTTGCCACTGATAATCATCGCTGCACGTTGTAAGGCCTACACAAAAGAACGTACAGCATAGTGAGCTGACAATGGATGGCGACAAGCTTATTGCACTAGTCAAACTGACTGGTTTTTTTTTTTTTTTTGAAAACCGAAATATATCATTACAGATATGTCAGAAAAAGTATGGCCAGAATTCCGTGGGTAAAAATGAAAGAAGAAGCTCCAAAAGTGGCAAACACCTTTACAGAAATGTTTGACGTAAAGTCAATCCTGATACCATACAATGCACTTTGTGATACGTCACATAACTGAGGCGCAGTAAATGGACATCAGATTTAGGTGGAAAATTGTAATGAATACGAATAAAAAAATAAAAACTTCGATCCTACCCACCATAGAATCGGGACCGAAAATTCCCCCAAATTTCCAATATTAATTATGTCTGCGCCGACAGGGATTTGAACCCGGTACCATTGGCATGAGAGGCGAACACTGCCTCTGGACCACCATGCCCCTGTAATCTACCTTTTCCTTCACTCATCACGCAGTACCTTGGTCCAGATATCGGCGAGGTGGTATTGGGGATTCCACGGTGAGGTGGTGAAGGTTTGGAATGGGATGAGGCTGGGATGCTGATTATTCAGTTGGGCTAAAATTAACAGAAGACTGCAAGATACTCTTGCGGAAGCCGACTAACTGGCTTTCATAGTTATGTGACAATCGTCGCCTTGAATGATGGCTGGATCGCTAGCACAAGAGTGTGCGATTATTCAGTATTATGACCAAAAAGAAAAGTAAAAAGTAAAAATCAACACAAGGGGCCTTGTCGTGAGAGTCCCAATTGAGTGTTTTAATAGTGTATGTGCTTATGTGTATGTGTGTTACTAGCAAATTTAACATACTATTATAGGTACGGATACGGTCAGGTAAATTCTAAATGATTCCCCAGAAAGAGAATAAATCAAAATGAGTGAGTAAAAAACCCTGAAATGTGCCTGCACCTAAATGCTAAGCACATTATGCACAAAACTGAAATTGAGCACAATAGACCTACTTATCCACCATGCTCCTCAAATCATTTGTAATTCTAGTTTAAAGTCAAAATGCTATCTGATTTGTAGGTGGCGTATTTCTGTCTCATTTTAACAAAATGCATCAGTTTCACATTTCTAGAATTCTAATAAACAAAAATCATAATATATATATTTTTTAACATCGTGTGATAAGAACGAATTGGACAATAATTATCCCATTTCTGTGTTCTGCTTGTTTACGAATACCACACCCATAAGGAAAGATACCTGTCGTTATGTTTTCCTAACTGGTTAGGCCAGAATAAAAACAAGTTATGTGCCATCTCTTGCGGAGAATTGTCAGATGACTAAAGTGGTGATTTCACCTTGGTAATGGGGCATTCCAAATTTTGTTGATCACGCTTTAGCAGCTGGGAGAAGAAATGGGGATAAGGTAGAAGAAAAATGTAATTTGCAAAATTATATTAAATATGAAAACATATCTATCTGTGGGCGGGCATCTGCGTTATGTACAAATTCTAGTTCTTGCTGATGGAAAAACAGTTTACTTCTTCAGCCAGAGAGATATTGCGTACCACCTATTGACGCCACCAATATCTCCTCCAAGAAAAAATAAAAATTGCAAGTCAGGTGCTTTCTGAAAACGAACTACATCTGAAGTTGGAAGCATGGGTAGAAGCAAACAAGGATCATGTTCACCCAAGTTGTGAAGAAGTGAATTTAGACAACAATAATTCTTATGCGACTTCCATATAACATCCGGAAACGAAACAACGACGATTTTGTTCTGGCGATTTCTTACCGGTGAATATATTGTACCACTGTCTTGCTTTGTCTTTACTGATACATCCCCTATGCTGTGGTATAATTGTAATATTTGGGTAGGCCTGTTTTCTCACTTATTATGTAACTTCGCTGTGCGTTAAACTTGGGGGAGGGGGGGGGGGGGAGTTCAATCTTATTAATGTGTTCCATTAAACCTATTCGAAACATGTCAAGATACCACTGTAATTCTTCCATGTTATTTTGCTGCTCGCGTCAGTAGGAGTAAAGAGCGTCTTATGCTGGAGGCAGAAGTCTACATAATTAAGGAATTCTTGTGCATCTTTTCCCCATGACACCACATTGAATGATATTTGAATGATTTGACCAGCAGGTTTGGGAGAAATAATTTTTTGGTCTGAATGTGGCCTATATTTTTGGGTTCACTACGCTCAAATGGCCATAGCTCAGTATCTACGCATAGGATTAAGATGGAAGTTGGTATGTATGTTTTGTCTTAAACGATTTACATAAAAGAGTTTAAATAAATAAATCCATACTTGTTCTGTTGTGGACGAGCTTGTTTTCTTGCATACTTTCAGTAAACGTTGATCTCGACTAAGCGTTCAGTATTTTCCTGTCCTACGCCCAATATTTCATCCAAAGTTCAGGTGAACATTGCTTAGGAAATAAAAATAAACCCGGGTAAATTTCACATGCGCCGGTGAAATAGAACGAAACCATCGCAATACAGAAATATTGCTCTTCTTCAGTGGGGCTTTTCTCAAAACTGATTGTCATACCCGCAGGCAGACCCAAAGTTTAACGGACATTAACTTAGTACAATTATTGGCACTTATTTATAAACGTTCTGTCAAATGAAGGTTTACAAAAGCCTCTTCTGCAAGGTATCAATAGCTCAAAACACACAGCATATACCATAGAAACCTAATCTTCGCGACAATTCACAATATAACAATTAGTTTCCTTGACATTTCTTTATGTCATCAGCGTTTAAGTTACGCAGCAATAAATGCCCCCCCCCCCACACCCATGTCATTTAAAATAACATTAATTTTGATGTTATTGTTGGTGGTAGTTTGTGTCGGACAAATGGTTGGTTGTGAGTCTACAATATGACTGGCAAATGCTCCTCGACAGATGTTGACAGTCCAACTTTCCAGAGTGGACTGAAAAAGAACGGAAAATGCATTAATATGATTTCCTTACCTCTTACAATGAATGAGCACATAAAATAAACACCACCACAATATTTGATAGTAATGCTCAATTTGAACAATCACCGATTTCAGTATGGGAACTCAGTATTACCATTGAGAGACACGTAACACAGACATGCCAATCATTGATGACCAGTACTAAGGCACCAGAGTGTCTTGAGCAGCTCGAAGACAGGCCGGCACGTTTTATCAAATGAATGTATTCATTTCCATGTTTTACGTCAGTATTATTTGGCTGCTAATTAAAGAAAAGCCAAAAATTGTTCAAAATATTATCTCAGCTTGCCCAAAGCACTCTAATTCAATATATTAGCTCTTCCCAACCTCGGCATCTGTTCATTAAGTTATAAACAATTACAATAACACAACAAGAATAACAAGCATAATCTATCTATCTATCTATCTATCTAGCTATCTATCTATCTATCTATCTATCTATCTATCTATCTATCTATCTATCTATCTATCTATCTATCTATCTATCTATCTATCTATCTATCTATTTATCTATCTATCTATCTATCTATCTATCTATCTATCTATCTATCTATCTATCTATATATATATATCTATCTATCTATCTACATATCTATCTATCTATCTATCTATCTATCTATCTATCTATCTATCTATCTATCTATCTATCTATCTATCTATCTATCTATCTATCTATCTATCTATCTTTCTATCTATCTATCTATCTATCTATCTATCTATCTATCTATCTATCTATCTATCTATCTATCTATCTATCTATCAATCTATCTATCTATCCATCAATCTATCTATCTATCTATCTATCTATCTATCTATCTATCTATCTATCTATCTATCTATCTATCTATCTATCTATCTATCTATCTATCTATCTATCTATTTATCTATTTATCTATCTATCTATCTATCTATCTATCTATCTATCTATCTATCTATCTATCTATCTATCTATCTATCTATCTATTTATCTATCTATCTATCTATCTATCTATCTATCTATCTATCTATCTATCTATCTATCTATCTATCTATCTATCTATCTATCTATCTATCTATCTATCTATCTATCTATCTATCTATCTATCTATCTATCTATCTATCTGAGACATTCTCAGAGATCCCCAGACTGTATCTTAAAAATGATACGGAGAACGGACCCACAAACCGGGATGAGTTATTTTGTTTCTCGGGGGCCTCAGCATAGTGCTGTTGGCCCCCTGTTCTTGATTGTCTCTCTCTTGGGTCTTTCTTGTTTGTTGTTGTTCTTTCTTTCTTTCTTTCTGTTGTATTCGTTCTTCGTGGTTTCTTCCTAGTAGTGCTTATTTATTTATTAATTTTTGGGACGCGCCAAGGTAAGGGCAAGACAAGTGACAGATGAAGGGAGATAAGTGGACAGCAGTTCTGGGACACTGTACCTTTCAGGAGTTTGATCCCTTTATTGCCAGTAAAACATGTCACTAATTGACTGTTTTCCTCTAGAGCCCCAGTTAAAACAAGTAATAAGATATTAATGCCTAGCAGGGCTCTAAGATTTTTGAATTTTGATCTTTAGTTCCTGGTGCCGCAGCAGAGCATAATTTCAGGGATCTTATTAAGAACTCTGCCTTAGGTGGTCCCGGGTGCAATAGGCGTCCGAGGCCATTGTTTCTGCCTGTATGGCTGGGCCGGCAGAAAAAGTATGTCGGCCCTGGCAGATAAAAGAAGTTATTTTTTTAAATAAATTTAAAGCCACAAGCCTGGACAAAGCATCTCTTTTATATCCAACCGGTCTGTCGCCTCCATTGTAGGTCTACATAAATCAATGTATGACATATGGGGATTTACCAGCTCTTCTCTTTCTTATCATTGCAAGCGAACAAATTAACAAAGATGGCACTCGTGGTAAATAAATCTTAGTTGCATTAGATATTTTAAAATAATATCGGCCAAAATGAAGACGAATATCATTCATACGAATATAAGTTCGTTTTCTTTTTATTTATTTCATTTGCTTTGATTTTTATTTATATAACCATAATGTCTAATCCTTATTCACATAACTGTTATGTTTAGATGACACAATTGAAATTCACAATGGCACTTTATTGTGTTCTTTCCAAAAATTTCACTGCTAGCATACGAACTGCAGGGAGATAATTGATAAACGTCGAACAATAGTCCACTGTTAGTACTAAGGTGTTTCAAATAATAATATAATAAATATAAATGCGTCGCAACGGTGACTAAGAGTCAACTTATTTTCTGAAATTTAATTCGAGACTGCGAACGACACAAAGTGGCCATTATTATGCTGAATTTCCGTAAAAACCCCAAATTCATATTCAAACTTAGTACCTGAGCTCAAATTGAGATATTGGCCATAACAACTTTTGGGCGGCTAAATATAAAAAAAAACACAAAAAAAACCAAAAGAAATCAACAAACAATCATATTTCTTTCTCCTGTTTATCCATGTCCTTGTAAGAACTGTGAATTTCAGTAATTGATTCTTTAAGAAATTATATATATTTTTTTCTCTTTATGGTCATCCTGTAGCACGAATCACCTAATTCTATTTTCCACATCTGGAAAAGTGAGTAGTACGCTGGAAGCAGAATAGTGTTTTCTTTGTCTCACCGCAGGAAGATTAGGACAAATATGGGTAAAAGAGTAGACAGCGAGCATGTCTAACCTAGCTCACAGGTTTTCATCGAATTCTTCTGCTTTATGAGTAACATGCATAATCACCCGTTCAATGAACGGAGAGATAAAAATAAATGCTTTGACGTATAAAAAGTTGGTTTATATTGACTCACTTGAACTGAAATCCTAATAGATTTGATACTTTCTCCATAGGACAGTCCATTATAAATCTTCGGTGCATAAAGTGTTTCTGGATTTGCTATCAGGTACCAAGTTATCTGTGGACTTTCTTCTTCTTCTTCTTTTTCTTCTTTTTCCATGAGTGAAAACAGAGCGGCGTAAATCAAAAGCAGTGGCCAAAAGTATCTGGCCTTGCGTTTTGTTGATTGTCATTGCATAACATGGGCGCAACAGTAACTCCCACTTCCGAAAATTGAAAGACAGGACAGTGTCACAAGACTAAAGACTATTCCTTGGTATACAGTGACATTCACCGACAGTGTCAGAAGGCCGAAGACTATTACTTGGTATACAGTGACATTCACCGACAGTGTCAGAAGGCCGAAGACTATTATTTGGTATACAGTGACATTCACCGACAGTGTCAGAAGACTGAAGACTATTCCTTGGTATACCACGGCGTTCACCGACAGTGTCAGAAATCAAAAGACTCATTCCTGGTATTTTACGATTTTTAACTTTTTTTTTTTTTAAAGGACTAGATATAATTAAACATGTGAAGTTAGGAACTTCTAGAGGAAAATGATTTTTTTTTTAAGCATCAAAATCATCAGCATCTTGACAAAAAATGATTCTCTGTGAGAGCAATCAAAATTAGTGAGTGCACATGTTTAGCATTTGGAACCAAAAGCCTGAAATATTATATTATGCACCTTAATGATGAGTGAGTGCACGAGTTAAGCATTAGGGGACAAAGCACATCTATGTGATAAGTACATTACTAAGTGAACTGAAATAAAGCACAATTATCCTCCCTTATCCTCCAGGCTCCTCAAATCTGACCTATTATTTCACATTTTCTCCAGGGAACTTAGCCGCTTTTTAATGATTGCGCAGCTTGCGTTTTTTTTTTTTTTGTTTCCTACAGTCTGCATTGGACTTTCTCCTTTCTAACATCCTTGATAGCAAATATTTTTTTTAAATTTTTTTTTTACTTTTTCACCCCCTTTTGTGATAAGACTGAAATTGAAATGGGTAACAACTATTCTATTTCAAAAATTCAGCCATTTCTATGTACATCATCAGCATAGGGGAGTATACTTTTCCTTAAGTTTCAAGATGATTGAAACAGGAGAGAAAAATAAAACAAAAAACCCCACAAAAACACCAAGGTATTATGTTCTAGCTCTTTGGTGAATGATGAGATGGCTTTACGGCAAGAAGGGGATACAGTTTAATTAATGATGGGGCATGCCAAATTATCCGCTGATCAGCTTTTTGTAATTGTTGAAAGACTTCTGCATCCACAAAACAGCGGATCGAGAGGCAGCAAGAATTCCCTATTGGGATTCATCGGCAATGAATCACTGTGGTGCTGCCTTTGCCTTCAGTTTTACATGTAATAAGACCCAGTTTACATACCTGGGCAGATTTATTTTACTCACAGTCATATTACGTAATATAGTGTGCGATGTTTTGGCATAATAAGGAGAAAAATAAATAAATGAACGCCCACGGTTGTATTTCAATTAATCTGTTGGAAAGGAAGTTAAATGGCATGGCAATTGTCCATCAAAATGTTGCTGCGTTAGTGGGTCTTTAGTAGGTATATGGCGTTTCTTGCCGGGCGGGGGGGGGGGGTGTAACTGTGGACAATCAAGGATTTGCTACTTCATATTGTTCCTGAATCCACACTGAATGGTAAGTAGTTTAAACGTTGGCCAACATGTGTTTGAAAAACACATTCAATGAGTCCGAATGTGGACAATTTTTTAAATATATATATATATATATTTTTTTTTTATGGAGAGGCCATAATTCAGTACTTACTGACGACCTTTTTTTTTTTTTTTTTTGAAAGCAACCGATTGATCAGATGAATATCCATGCAATCAGGTACTTGGATGGAAAATAATAAAAATCTATCTACTTCGGGTGTGCCTTTGTTTTATTGTACAACGTTGATTTTGAGAAAACATTGAAAATATTATTTTGAAGATGTTACTTTAAAAAAAAGAAAAAGTATTTAACAGTCCCTCAACCAAGTTTATTGAACCTGCTGTGAATATTGCACATAGAATAACAATAAACCCAGCCAAATAGAATGTTCCCGTTATTATTCAAAGCATTGCTCATCTTCAAAACCGATTTTCTCAAAGTTTGATTCTGAGATCAACAGGAGCCCCGAAATTCAACCGACAATAACTCAGTAAAGTATTGACATATTATTCACATGAAAAGAGCAAAACAACTCAGTATTAGGCATCAAAACATCCAAAATATACCACCCCGGGCGACACTTGGCTTATTCTTTTTATGATATATCATTTAGAGATACTATATGAACACTTTTAAGCTACATCGAGAGATTTCTGAAGTTCTTCGATGGGTAAACTGACGTTTGTTTGTTTGCTTGTCTGTTTTTTGCCTGGCATTCGGGCTTTCAGGCAAATCCAAGTGCCAATATTTTTTTTTCTCTTTTGCTTTATTCCCGTTTACGATCTTTTCTCGTTACTGCCAGAAGGAACTGTTTTTAATGCTCACATAATTACTGATTTATGGCATACTTTCCCCCTCAGTGTGGCAAAAGCAGGTTTATCCTTTGTAATCGGGTCATGACCATCCATCATAACGAACATTCTAATGGTATGCCACAGTATTAAAGTGACATTGATATGGCGAAAATATTGACATCACAAATAAGAGTTTTTTTGCCAACATTTCCCATTGTCACTTTAGAACTGCTGAATAACAAAGTGTCGTTGTTACAGAAAGACTCATTGCCGCGTGTTACATACATCTTTTCGGGAGGAGGATATAGGTGGGAATACGAACGAACAATTTCACCTGAAATCAGAATAACCTTGCACGCTCATACATACATTGCAGACCACAATTATATACACACATGCACAGTAAAATAAATGTAGTTTCCACTAAAACCATAAACTAATATTAGATCTTCGCTGATTTAGATAAAAGAAAAACAGAAAAAAAAATGTTTCGTAATTACCAACAAAGAGCAAGGACAGTGTAAATCGACAGTGACTTAGCCGACTAGATATGCCCTTCGTCGTTATGAGAATGAATTCAGACCCTCTGCAAATAAAACATATAAACGGCTGGTTCATGTATTCTGAGAAAAAAGTGCCACACGTAAATATTACCACATTTTCCTGATCTGTCATTGACAGCCGGCTCTCATCGATTACTGCTTGACAAGGTAGGCCTCAGCAGCTGTGTGCATCCTTTGGCTTTCTCAGTGTTTTTTATGTCTCTTGGTCGTTTGTTCAAACTAACATAATGTTTTGCATCATTATTTTTTATCTTCAAAAGAATGCAGTTCGAAGAGTTTTTAGTGCTGCTCATTTCAAGTTGGACAGCGCAGCTTCTGCAAGTAAAAATAAGTACGGTGTGCTGCAAGTTTTTCGCTTTCTTTAGTGGCACGGCAATTATGTAAAACTCCAGGAAATGATTTCTTAATAATACGAACAGAACAGTCCATTTATCTGTGAGGAGAACCAATACATTTATGTCTTTACAATAATTCCTACGATGTAGCATAAAGTGACAGGGACTCTTCACACCAAACATCCACCAAATCTCAAATTGTATACACAAGGTCAAATATTTGTGGCGGTCAAAATAAATACAACCCTGCTATTTAAGACAGTCTGACCGAGTCCGCAATGAAATCCATCATGCATACCGTATGAGAAAAACGTGTATCTTAACAATTGACGTGCAGAAATACGCAACAATTGTATATATTGTGTGTATATACATGACAGATGATAAGATTATAACTTCAAGCAGCGGTTGGACATCCTATGCGATTTTATTGTAGGCCACACAGTCCTATCCAGGCAGGGAAAACATTATAAAAGTGTACATGAATCAAAAAGGGTTACAGCTTGTTACATACTTTATCACTACTTTTCTGAGTCCGATGTTTCTTTTCTTTAGTTTTTTTTTTTTATTGTGACATGTTTTGTTTTTTTCTTTTACTCCAGAAGATTCCCTTTAAGCAAAATGTTAAGCTGTATATTAACATTATATTTCAATCTTTAAGAAAAACAGAAGTTTGTCATTATAATATCTTCTGCCTTCCCTCTAACTGACAATTAATAGGATCTTTCCCAAGAAAGATATCATTGGAACAGATTATTATTATTATATTAGCACTGGTGCAAACTTTTGTGAACATGCTGTCTTCCCAGAGTAAATTTTAAAAAGGAATGGGGAGGGGGATCCTCGTGATTAAGACTGGGAAATAAGAAGTCTGCAGTGCAATCCATAAAAACTGTGCTTTCATAGAAATTATCTACAAGCCAAGGACTTTTCAGAATACACCACAGACTTGAAAGACCTGGTCATTTGTAGCCAACGTTGTGCAGCATAACAAACGACATGTTTGTCGAGATCTGAGTAACCTAGAAACACTTTTAATCAACACAAGCCGCTAGCCAGTAAACAATAACACCGCGTAAGTGTGACTTGAGTTATCTGGCGAATTCATTTGGAATAAAATAATCATCTCCTCATCCACGTGTATTGCTCGCCTGCATCTCTCCTTCCATATAAAAAAAGAGGGTCAGTCTGCAGTTAGTATAACCAGTCTTCATAATAATAAGATGAACCTTTCCCCGGTTACTTGTTTTTGCAATTTTACCAACAAAACGTCTTTATGTTAGCCATGTATCCATTGAATACACAACCTTTTTATCCCGCCCTCTTAAATTAATGGATTTCCCTTTACCGCCATTATTCGCCTTAAGTAAAAAATGAGAGCAGTGGGCTATAGCACTGCTTTCCTTTGTTCTGCCAGGTAAAACTTCATTCCAACGTAATTCTGCAGACAGACAGACGGACGGACGGAAGAACGAATAAACAGGCTGGCAGGCAGGCAGGCAGATAGATAGATAGATAGATAGATAGATAGATAGATAGATAGATAGATAGATAGATAGATAGATAGATAGATAGATAGATAGATAGATAGATAGATAGATAGATAAATAGATAGATAGATAGATGATAGATAGATGATAGATAGGTAGACAGACAGATAAATACATAGATAGATACATAGTGCGCTTTTGTCTTTCTTTCTTTCTGTCAAGATTCGAGGTGAGTAAGGTCTTTGGGGATACTAGTGCATTCGACTAATCGAAAGGCCACTCACACTCGTCCAGGCACAACCAGAATAACCAATAACAAACTTGTTAAATATATAAGGGGTCGCCCTTAAATGGGTCGAATCTTACCTGTCAAATCGCCACCAATTTGTTGTAACCAACAAAATAAGATCTTTTTCTTATGCGCTTCAGTATGGCGTACCACAAGGCTCAGTGCTTGGTCCTATTTTGTTTACTATCTATACTATTCCACTTGTACATGAAATAAAGAAATTTAATTTACAATATCATTTCTATGCTGATGATACCCAGCTCTACAGTTCTGCCTTGCCATGCGATGTTGACAGCCTTCTGCAGCAGGCTGGAAACTGTATAACAGAAATTAAAAGCTGGATGAACCAAAACAAACTGGCACTAAATGAAGATAAAACTGAGGTTATTTTATTAGGCCGTGAGCGGGTTCTGCAAGAAGTGGACAGAACTGAGATGATAATTGGCACTAATTCAATAGAAATTTCAAAAAAAGTAAAAAACCTAGGGGTTTACATTGATTCAAATCTTTCTATGTCATCTCAGGTTAGTCACCTCATTCGTATTCTATACATGGGAATCTGGAAAATTGGTAAAATCAGACATCTTATTTCAACTGAAACTGCGGCTGTTTTAGTAAATTCTTTTGTACTTTCAAAGCTTGACTATTGCAAATCCCTTTTGGCTGGAATTTCACAAAAAAATATTAGAAAACTCCAAATTGCTCAAAACAATGCAGCGAGACTTGTTTTGAAGAAAAAGAAAAGAGATTCAGCACTGCCACTTCTGCAGAGTTTGCACTGGCTGCCAGTCGAGAAAAGAATAATGTACAAATTGTCATCCATTTGTCACAAATGTGTCAATAATACTGCTCCATCGTACCTAGTTGATTTAACTGATTACTATGTTCCATCTCGTCAACTAAGATCATCATCTGACACTACAAAATTGAAAGTACCTAAAATGAATCTGTCCACTGTAGGAGAAAAGTCCTTTTCATTTCTTGGCCCTACCATCTGGAACACTCTTCCAAAGACAACCAGGGAAATTAATGACATTGGTTCTTTCAAACGCCATCTGAAGACCCATTTCTTTCAGACAAACTAGGCTAGGTGTTTTTCGGCAGCAACAATAGTAAATATTTTTGAATTTCTTTTGTGTATGCGTGTGTGTGTGTGTGTGTAAGAGTTTGTTAAAGCGCCCAGAGCTTGTCATCGACGGGGTTGGGCGCTATATAAATGCAATATATTATTATTATTATTATTATTATATGTCAGGCCTGAAGGGCCATACTAATTTATTAATATGGATAACAAAAGATATGACTACAGATACAATAAATATGATTGCGGATATAATATATATGATTGCAGATACAATAGATATGATTGCATCAAATAGTGGCTACATCAAAATTCCATTGTGGGAACTCAAGCTTGTCGCTGAAACTTATTAACTGTAATTCAAGGATTCCAGTATCACATGAGATACAAACTATGGCATTCAATATCACATGAGACACAATCTATGGCATTCAATATCACGTGAGATCCAATCTCTACGTACTACTTCTACAAAAGATTAGTTCTATGAATGACTTCAATACTTCTTGCTTTCCATACACACTATCATTCTACACTGCATTAATCACTGTCTCTCTTGTGAGGATTGCCAGGTGGCTTTCCTACTACTCAGCTTCTCGTCACTGGGCTGATCTAGTAATTCCTGTCTCGTTAGTGTGGACTTATGGATTGCCTACCATTATACGCTCGTAGCCAATGTACCATCGTAGATCTAAAGGAAACGGTTCGCACTTTTGGCCTAGTGCGACGAGGCGTATATCAACTCTCTGGACGATGACAGAGTCACTCCACTTCTAACTTCACTCGTATCTGTTCTGTCTACGCTCGACTCCTACAGTCAGGCCCTGGAGCTCGAGCCGAGAGAAACCTCACTGGAGCGAATGATTTCCACAGCCGTTCTCTGATTAAACAATGGCGACTTAAGCGTATATACCTCCAGCCAATCCCCGTGAACGTTTCTTGCCTCACCTTCTGACTCTCGTGCCGAGCTCACATGCCCCGGGACTCCTTGCACAACTCACCGCCTTAGGGCGTGAGTACATTAACCTACAAATCCCACCTTTTACTCTAAGGGTCTGATCATACTAACATTACTCACTGGATCCCCAAACTCAGCTCATGACACTTTCGATGGATAATTGATCAACAATCAGAAAACTCCCATCACAGATAAAATACTTCTATCATCTTACAAACAAGACTTGGGTGGCATTAGGTCGTTCTCCTCCTGAATAAGTGGCAGTAAAGATAATGTAGGTAGGTAGATCATAATACTTCGCTTGTTTTATTATTCACAGCATAACAATTGGACTCCCAGTCGACTGCAGGGATTCGTGCAAAATAACTGTTATTTTCCAGGATTGACTGGGAGAAAGGAATAAATCCAACGGGTAGATTTATTATGTCCTGAGATATAGCAATGACAGGGGATGGAGGTAAAATCTAACTATTTTTTTTTTTATATAAAAAAAAAAATAATGTAAACATTCCGCTGCAGTGGCATAATGAGCCGTAAGGGAAAAAAAATAATTGTTTCAAGTGTGAATTATATATTCAGAAGAATGAACAGACAGTTGCATGACAAACAAGAGATTTAATATCATTTTATTTTCATCTTCAAGCCTTGGGATTGGTTGATTCTAACAGAATATTCAAAGGAGCATCTAATCACGTGACCTTATTAGATGTGGATAGTTTGAATGAAAGCGAGGCAGTGAAACAATATCATATATAAATGTGTCCCATGATTCAGGCCTGCAATAGCGGTATTCGAGTTTCAGGACAACACTGCCAACCGGTAAGTAGATCCATACTAATGGCAAATCAGAAAACAAAGAGACAGACAGATGTCTTCACGAACAATGTTTTAGTCAGGAACTGCGAGCGATTAACAGAAATATTGAGCTCATATTGGAATTTTAAATATTAAAGATTTAAAGAACATTGAAAACATAATAAAATGACCTGCTGATTGTTCCCTTTGGTTTTTATTTTGTCCTTTCTTAGTTGGCCACAGATCAGGACAAATTTGACTCAATAATCCTGACCTCAAACCAATATTCTTTTAAATCTCGTTACCTAATATTTTTGTGTTCTCATAATTAATTAAGTAATATTTCAGCAAGCTCTATCTGCGACAATATGTAATATTAAAGGTAGGCAATTTATAATGAATCGAAGCAAGCTAGTTCGATTTGTCTATCATTCCCATTTGTGACTTCTGTACACATTAATCTGAATGGTCAAACGTAAATAGCATTTAAGTAGCGAAATTAGAAAAAAAAAAGCAGGGATTTACAAATGTTTCTGTTTATCTAATGATATGTTTTTAAATTATTTTATTGTTTAGTATTATAGTGTGATTGACATTTTTAAAAAAAATGTTTTTTCAGATGAATTTTCTTCATCGCACCTGTCACTTTTTTTCCCCCTCAATTTATTTATTTACTATTTTCTTAGTTCTCTTTCTTTACCGAAGGAGCAAAGTCCACGTATACACATAGGAGAATACCCAGAAAGGAATCACAATACTTCCTGTTGGCAGCAAAACGCAATAGTTTTCTGTTGTTGTTTTGTCTTTCTTTTCCTCCAAGAAGGCTGTTGCCGAAATATTGGTCATTTTCTGTCTTCCCCTTCAGTTTGCGTTTTATTGGAACGTTTGTGTACTGTTTCTTACGTGAGGCTTTGTTATAATATACAACTTTTTCATTTCGCCAATGTTTGGCTTCTTATTGGTGCACCCGCCGTCGAATGTAAACCATTTTTAAGGTATACGCGTTTTTTTGTTGTTGTTGTTGTTGTTGTTGTTGTATTTCTTTAAAGCGGAAACATGCTTATTTCTTTGCTTGTGTTTTTTTTATTAAATACACCCTCTGTCATTCTATACAGGGATACTGTACGGTCGTTCAATCGTTCTTTTATGTCAGTATGATCCGTGTCTTATTATCACCAGTCAGATATTATTTGGGCTGCTGGTGTCGATAACTGAGCTTATTCAGTGTCAAAACTCATATTAACATTTTTACGGGGAAAAGTGGCACTTGTCATTACAGATTAATAAACTCAATATAGCTTGGCCCTTACTGTTCCTGTTTGAAGCATCTCCCCGAAAAATTAGTCCAGTTACTGAAAAATATAGTTTGAAGTACCTATGGTTTTAAATGGTGACAGGAAATAGTACAGAATTAGAGAAGAAAAAAAAAAGAAAGGCGAATGAATGGCGAACATATGCTTATACTGGCCAAGGTGTCGACAAAGTGATGCATTTATGATAGTAACACATCACTCATCCCGGAATTTGTCTTGCTGGAAGGTTTTTCCTACTAGTTCCGCAATCGGCAATATATTCCAGAACATTTTTTTTTCTTTTAACGTAGGTGACTAATCTTGACAATGTCCAGGTACAATGTTGGAAACATTCGGGCGACATGTCCCATGCACAAGACAAGGGCAGCGGAATGTTCATGGTAAGTACTAATTTTGACATAGTATCATATAATTCAATAACCCAAAATAGATTAATTTTTTTTGTGTGAGTTTATTAGTGATGGGTGTCCAGTTTTCATATTACCCTATGTGCTTCACTTGAAGGCACCGGAACACGTGCCCTGTCGTCTTTCACTATTTTAGAATACATGTTTTGCAGTAACATCGAACTCTGATTTTCTTTGGGTAACATTGCATCCAGTTTTAACAAAACAGAAGAGTGTCAGAGGGCAACAGGCCTAACCTAGAGAGGCAATAGAGATGCAAACTCTGATGTTCATTTATTCATTTTTTTCTAAGTTTTACTAAAACCCAAGCTGTTCATGAATTGCACACACGCACAGAGACAGACACACACACACCTACACACACACAATCTTCCCGTATCTGTAAATAATTCATGGGTTACATTTTTTTTTAATAGCTGCCAATATCAGATGTATTTTTTTTTTCTGTAACAGGTCACATAATGGAATTATTCGGAAACAAAGGACCAGGCATGTTTCAGGTTTGACATATATATTCTTATCATACATTGCTCATGTCCTCAATCATAGTCAATGCAGTGCTTGTTCAATGTTGTGTACCGTATAAAATAATTGGCATCTTTGATGCTGGACGTGATGATATCTTGTATAATGTTTTTGTGATTCATGAAAGAATGCTCCACCACATCCTTTCATTCCGTCCTCAGTTTATCAAAGAAACTGAGTATAGGTCCGTATCTTTTCTGATTGTCTGTCCACTGCTATTATTCGTGTCTGTTATGTGAACATAATGATATTCTCTTGCAGAAAGCTGAGAGGACAGATTTCATTATGTTAGAACTGGCCAGTAGAAAATCACAATACCCCAAGATATTAAGCATAACGGCAATTTAAATACAATTGTTACGAGGTGGGTCCTCGAGTGTTACGGGGATGGTTATTATGGAATTATAGGTTCGACTGCATTTTAAACTATCGAGAGGTTTTTAGAAATTATTCTTTCATGCCATGCCACATATACTAATAACGATTCAAGTAAGTTTTATCAAGGACCTTGCAGGGCCACAAATTTATTACTTTAAATTCCCTAACAATTTCGTCTAGCTCTTACATTCTAAAAGGACAACATCAGCAGCATCAAATAAAACACAATAATATATCACTAGAAGTCTCCTCTAGATTCTTACAAGATTATACCATTCTACTCATTCACAATTTAATTATTACTTATCCATCTTTCAGAATAGCCTACCCACTATCTAACAAATAATATCTTAATGTCTCAGACGACAATGTTAACACAGTTATTTGTGCCTACCGCTTAAAAAGGATATAACTCGTCAATACAACTGACGTAGTTACATTAGATCTAGATCTACTCTAGGATGGGCTGGCAATCCCCAGCCTCATCCAGACACATCAATTTCAATTTACAAATGTGTATACCAGACACTCATGCTAGATCTAGTTGCATGTAAAATACATTATGGTCCTGCATTCTTTGGTAGCACTTCCACTGGAAAACTTAAGGTCAGATTCTCGTTCATCGTCGAATCAGTTGGTAGATCTAGAAACTTACGATTGGCCCCTGATCCGAGATCAGGGAGCTGGAGATAATAGCAGTAGATGATTTCGTAAGGGCGTATGGTCTCATTCCAATGTCTATCAATGGCCTAGACATGGCTTTAACAATCTTCTGATTCTCTCAGGCCGAATCCAGCCGACTGCCCTCGCAGATGGATAACAATTCTGCATGGAGTGCTCAAACATAGTAATGGCTCTGGTTATATACCGTCCAGCCATCTGCATTTCCCCAGCCAACTGCCCAAATTTGATTGGTGCATCCATCTCGAGCTCAGCTCGTAGATTCTATTAATAGTAACAGACAAGGTCAATTAAGATATCAAAACCCTTGCCAAAGTCTCTAAACCCTCTACGTTTTATGTACGAATTTACTCACTCCCATTTCTCACCCCTGTTAAAGTTTATCAAATCACGGGGTCGAAAATTGCACCGTCACTGTTATTCATCCATTTATTTTATCCTGCCCCACTTTCTTTCCATCTCTAAGAAAAAGCGTTACAAAAACAAACTGTCCACGAGAATAGTTCAAGGACACCTGCACCGGCCAAAATCAACGCGACCCTGAAACAAACAAACCGTGACCCAGCACGGCAATTCTAGTCCTAACCCTGACAACAATGATCTTCTTAATCTTGAAGATCAGATCCATCTAACCCTCCCATGTTTTACCACCAAACGGTAATACAGACGCGTTGGTATACGATAAACATAAACACAACCTGGGAGAAATTAATCTGGCGTATGTGAGGTGACACTGAGGCTGATCACTTGCTCACAATATGATGAATTATCTCTTTATGGTTAATATTAGTTACTATCAGAATGATATAAACTTTAGCGCATAGCAAGTGGTGCCAGCCCATATTTTTTGGTACCCCAGGATTGTTGCAATGAGATTGTCACCAAAAAAAAAAAAATATGTCTCAGTTTTTGAAAATATCTGAGTTTGTAACTGTATGAAAATATACCGATAAAAATGATTGGTCAACTCTTAAAATTGCACACTTTTTTTCATCTCTTCGTGAAGGCGGCTTAATTACTGTTCATTGTGGTCTGTGGTATAGTGACATAAACTGAAATGTATTCTTTTTGCAGCAAGCCTTTGTCTAGTATAGCTCCTCAATATAAGTGTTTTTCTCTACCACACATAATGATGTTGATTCCTTTGTCACCTGTTAAAATTAAACATGTCTACATTTCTGTGTCACCAACATTTGCCAGAACGAGAAGGTGACAGGACGTGCATTCATATCATCTATATCTTTCTTATGTATGAAATGAAAAGTAGTTGATGCTTATGATTATTCACCGCCTGTCTTAATTATGTTATCTAGTCTCTCGTTCCATCGGAAAATTGACATTGAACACATATTGCCGTATCTGTATGACTGTTTTTATTTCTGTTCAAGGCCCCTGGCTGAACAGCACTATGATGCTATTGCCTTTAATGACATTTGGTCCTCAGGATTTCACCACGCTTGTCATGTAATGCATATTTATCTTCTTTGTTATATATGAGAACATATTCATTGTTCATTATCTTACATAACATCCCACTATTTTACCCGGCATAATGGCGCTATTTCTATCTTACATGAATATTCACCTTCAAGTGCAATTCCACTGTTCATTCAGCATCCCCCAAAACGTCTTTGCCATTGAAACTTTTCAACATTCATGGGCAATGTTTTTGTTTACATGGGTGCATGTGTCAAAGTTATGTACTGGCACTTAAGTCACGGCTGCTTATTTTCCTCCAAAACCGACCTCTTAGTTGAGACCACGAGAAAGTAATAAATCAGGTGTCAGTTGGGGTCACGGAGTTCAACTGGCCGGCGGCCGCTTAGATCGCGGCTGCACAGTTGTTCCAATAATTATGCCTGACAATGTTTCACGCTCTCATTTAATTTTACTGACCCCAGTACGTGCGAACCCGATTTTCAATCAATGCGTTTAACATACTACATTTCTGTGAAAAGTTGAAAGTTTTGTGATAAATAGGAGAGATTTTACAAGGATGACAAAATGGGGCAAATTGGACTTTATTGCCGGACACACTGATTAACAATTTTGCCTAATTAACATACTTTCCTCACAAAAAAACCAGCTGATTTTTTCAGCAATGTTCTGAATTTAGTTTATCTACACGCTGTGCAAATTTCAAGGAAAAGGCAATCATATCAATGACAAAATATCCAGTTAAAATAACCCAGCTGTGTAAAAGAGAGTGATGAGCATCAATTTGTGATGATATTTCGCTCACATGTTGGACACGTTATGACCGTAACATGTAGACAGTGGAACATTTACACGTGAACTGATAGCACTGTAAATGTGTCAATGATTTGTGCAGTATATGTGGCAACAGGTCTTTAACCTGAAGATGAAATGATTAACAGAAGAAAAAAAAAAAAAACCACTCAGTGTGAATCACATAGAGATGATTTATAAATTAGTTTTGGCGATAAATATTATCAATGATTTGCAGTGTACTCACTGAACTACTGTGTGCTCATAATTGTAGTTGTTTTCGCTTGAGAGACTAAAAGAAAAGGAAGAGTGTGACATCGTTACAAACCATCAAGACCTCCGTCTGTGTGTGTGCCAGTATCAGGAGTGAGTACAAAGCTGCAAATTGTTATGAAATCACATTAATTTTACTCCCGGTTTCTCCAACTCTCCATGTGTTCTGTCCTTCTCCCCCCCTACCCCACAATGGAAAGGCCAGGTAATAACCAAAGGTTTAAATGGACCTGTCAGTAGTAACATTAGCAGACATCTTGCATACAAATCTCCGAAATTTATTTTCATGTGGCTCTGCAACTTCGTTATCAATATACATGTATTATTATTCTCTTAACTGCGTGTAGTTTGCAAGCGATTTATTCCGTTTTTACTAGCAGCATTCAGGAATTGTGTTAATATTACAAGTCATTTACATAATCCCGTGTACACCCACGTGTGGTTGGTGGGCACTTCTGGCAGGGTCTCCTTCTGCCCTGTCATTCTGTTTGTTATTCATTTTATCGTCTCGCTTCTTCCTAGTACAATGTGACTGTTATCGTGTGGTCGACGTGCTTTCTCCAACCTCAAACAAACTTGTGTGCACCCAGTGACTCTGCTGAATTCCCCCCTCCCCCACCCTCTTCTGATTGATTCTGACTGCCCATCACACAAATTGTGCAACTCAATCCCCATTCAAATAGATTTATGACTCAAGTAACATCAGACTTTAGCGGCTTCTATCGCCGACAGGGGGTGCCCGTGACGACGTGAAACTGACCAGTGCAGTGTTATCTGAAACCTCTGTGTTAATTAACAGCTGTAGAGACATCCTGTGACTTGCCCTTCACCTGATTTTTGGCACACTGAGTAGCTCATTGTCTCCCCTGTGTTCGACAGTTGATTCAGAGTTGTTTTTTGTCAGGAAGTATTTTATTCAAATTGTTTTAAAACACCAGTAATGGAGTCAAATTGTGGTGAAAATGAAGCATTTTCTAACGGGCATAGCTGTGCAACTAATCATACTAAAACAACTAGATTTTCACATTTACGTAACTAGTCCTCTCCTCTCTCTTGTAACAGGGTGAAAAGTGTGGAATTTTAACAGTTCAAACCACTATAAATATTTCCATAGACGATGTCATAATTATAGCTTCGGTTTCGGCGCTGCCGCTAAATTCCGCGCGAAGCAATTGACCTCTTGACCCCGACCTCATGGCGGGGGCTAAGTGGCCAACTAAAGTGTCGCTTGTTATCAGCCGTGAAGTATACACAATTATTATTATTATTATTATTATTATTATTAATATTTTGCTATCAATGCCACCTTAACATGTGAAATCCATGTGTTTGATTGCAATTATTTTTCAAATTTTACACACAACGGAAAGGAGCAAAATGATGGAAGTTGACAATAGTATTGTGTCGCATCTCTAGGCCACTCTCTCTCCACTTCCCGCTTGTCATTCGTGGTGACTATAGTCGAGCTCGGCCCGTCTTGTCTATACGTTCCTCGCCCCCTCCCTTTAGTGTTCCCTTGCACTCGTAGTGCCTTTGTCACTGTCACGAGGCGGGTGATGTGCTTTGGGGATATAGCAATCGACTTAAGAAGTCCTACACTCTCGACTGCATAATTTATATATGAAATGTATCAATGCAAAAAAGGGATTACAATTAAAATGCCAAAACCTAACCTATTACTTCATAGTCAGCTTAACTGTAATGGTAAGTCATACTTTCCTTTTTGACAAGTACATTTTCTTCCTCCTTATGGGGGACTCAATTAAATAGGCCTACACAATAACAATAATAAAGTTAACCTAGCTTCTCGTACTAGGAACAGGCTCCTAACCTGCCCTACAGCAAAATTATTATTAGTGTCGAGCCAGTAACGACTACTCATACGACTACGATACATCAATGACTCGTTATTCAATATAATATTGTTCATAGACATCCACTGTGTAGAACAGCTCGTCTCTCTCTCTCTCTCTCTCCCTCTCTCTCTCTCTCTCTCTCTCTCTCTCTATATATATATATATATATCTCTCTCTCTCTCTCCCTCTCTCTCTCTCTCTCTCTCTCTATATATATATATATATATATATATATATCTCTCTCTCTCTCTCTCTCTCTCTCTCTCTCTCTCTCTCTCTCTCTCTCTGAGGGTGCTCATTACGACAGATTAGCTTCTGGTTATGGAAACTTACAATTTGCCGCCCACACAAGGGTGGACGACCTAGCAAAGGTCGCTTTGGTACTATCAGTCTCGTGACATGACCTTAGGGCTTCTAGCTCTCCCGTCAATACGTTCTAGTTCTTGGTTCATCGTACGTTTTTGTCTTCTTCTTATGTCTCGCTCTGGGTTGGCACCGCCGAGTCACCTCGTGAATGGGTACTTGGAATTTTCACCTGAGGCTCACACGCATTGAAAATCTAAATCTTTTATATTATGCTCAGCAAACGTGCAGAATCATGGTACACTTTGCACGCTTTAGCCACTCGTTCCCGTCACAACCATGACATCGCGAAGTAATAGTTCATACTCCGCAGTCTCCTCTCACGGTTACTATCTAATAAACAACTAATGCAGTCTTGTGAACCCATGGTACAACTGAAACTATAGTCGACCAGTGACAGTCACCCCTTCTCGTTAGGAGTTTTTTTCCCCTTTGATGTTCTCGCTGTGTGCTGACCTAGGTCTGATATGTATCGACGATTGTAGTACATTCCATAATATTCCAGATAGTTATTTACGCTAAAGTGCCGTGAGATGAGGTCGCCCGATGACGTTTTTGTTAGATTAGATGATTAGTGGGTCTCCCACTTACCGGAGCATTGTCAAGTCAGCTCGGTGGTCAGGTCGGTTCGGGAATTTTCTTTTAGAATTAGTATATAAAAAGAGCATTCGAGTGAGTGGATGTGCAGATTCCTGTGTTCCTCTTGTGCCTTCCTACCAAGTACGGGTAGCATTAGTTGTAGACCGCATTCATTTTCATTTACTAATAAACTTATTATTCATTGTTCCACGGATCCCGTGTTTTATTAATAAGAGTTGTAACAATTTCGTTTCAAAGGGAAGGCGTTTATATAATCTGACTATTCCCATTCATAACGTGCTACAAATTACTTCAGCTGTTACAGACTGTACCATGTGCGGAGTACCGCATGTTCTTTTTCAAGAAGAGGCAACAATATATTGCCATCAAAAACATTGATCATGTGTGGGCCGCTTAAGGCTCCGATGCATACCAGTTCTTTCTGAAATTTGAACAGAATAGCCAAGCCTTAGTTTTATATAATGAGTAGCAATTCTACCGCATCATTCGCATTCGACTTTAATGTATTTCCCTTTGATCACATTTTGCCATGCGAATGCAAATGTGATTATACATTACAAAAACTCTCATTATCTGTCTGTTCCCTAAACCCTGCATCCATTTCTTGGCATTTAGTAACCTAACTCCTTGTGCAGGTTTCTTGCAGTCTGTTGTAGTGCCATTAAAAAATAAAAAATCTTGGTTCGAAAAAATGTATTTGAACTTTGGCTGATTCAGAATGTCCGAGTCCAGCGTTGAACTTTTCGTCATTGACCTTCACCAGTGCTAAATACGCTTTGCCGTGTATAAATCGGTGGAACTGTGTAAGGATTTTAATCGTGTGTACTGTGGACCGTGTTAAAAGATTTCGGGATGAGTCCCGGGCCGTCTTCAGTTGCCCAGGAAGCCTGCCGAGAGATCTTGCGGCGCCCACGCGGCACTTGTATGCATGGTGTGCACTCCACTGAACAGATTGCCTTGTGCATGACAAGTGTGACTGGAGGAAAAGTTGAATAAAATCGTGCAAAGTAATTTAACTTTCGCATAGATATTCCAGAGGCCGCGAGGAACAAATTTCTCTCTCTCTCTCGCTCTCTCTCTCTCTCTCTGTTTCTCTCTCTTTTTCTCTCTCTTTCTCTCTGTCTCTCTCTGTCTCTCTCACTCTCTCTCTATATATATAATATATAGATAAATATATGTACATATATAGGCCTACATATTATATAATAAAAATATAGATTTTCTTAAATATCACTTTGAAGAACCCAAACAATTATTTCCCTACAAAACAATCAAGTGACATAACATCTGAAATAACTTTGTGACCATGGCCCTCTTTTGATAGTCTTTTTATATTTTAATTCACACTACAGAAATGTAAAATGATAATAATGTGAAACTTTATATTCTAGAGAAGACTGGTGGCTTTGTAAAGTTTTTGCTAAGAGCATTGTTTTGAATCCCAGGCTGCCGCTAAATTTGACAATTGCGTCGGTTTGATTTCTATGAGTTCTGCCACATTGGGAAAGTGAGCAGGCACCTCGCTAGGCTGCCTCGCTCCGCCAGCTGGCAGCCTCACTGGCTGGCTGGGCAGATGGTTCGCCCTAAACTGCAGGCGTCAGCCCAACTGAATGCCTCTCAGATGCAATCGCGCCTTCGCCACTCCGCTCGGGTTGTGAGTAGAGTTTTAGCAGTGCCCACATCGTGGTAGCATGGGCAGTGAGTAGAGTGTTAGTATGAAGCATAATAATTAGGTGGTGAGCCAACAGTTTGGCGCCTATACCAACCTCGATCTGGGTTCGCCTTCAACACTGACACACTATAATCACAAGGGTACTAATATTTACCGGTCTTTCAAGAATCTTCAATAATCATGGGGCATTGTTGGCTAATAATTAACTCAGTGAAAGGACATTCGATTAGCGATTTTCTTAGTTGTCACCGAAAGGGAGAGAAACAGTGAGAGATAGAAATGGGGGTGAGAGGGAGAGAGGCAGTTCGACAACAAAGAGGAAAAAGAGAGAGAGAGAGAGAGAGAGATGATTGGAAGCAGGATCATCCCGGGCAAAACTGGGTTTATTATGATCCTTTTATCTATAAAATAAAAATAAAAAAAATAACTAGACATTTTGATGTGTGTGTGTGTGTTTTTTTTAACGTTTTGGTAACAACCTATGATCTTATTGATACACCTTTGTCCAGAAGGTAAGCGACACGACATGTAGTGGGAACGAATTGAAATATCACGTTTCAATGATCTAGGAGAGCATTGTCATCGCAACTCCTCTGCAAGGTCACCAGTCACTAATGACATCTTCGAAAACGGTTTCCAGGCCAGCTCCCATTAGATGCAAATTAAGTGAAAATCATCACTCCTCGTGGTTTTGGTGGAACGATCATGAATCAGACTATGATTCTCCTCAGATATGCAGGGGAGGAGGCATTTTAAGTCTGAAGAACTATTTTTAACACTGAGGATTGGGGAGGGGGGGGGGGAGGGGGAAATGTGTGAAAAGTGGACATGGACATTTCTTTGCATGTTGAATTAACATACCTAAAACGGCAATAAATTAAAGAACGCATGAATTAATATCCATGTTGAGTCGGACTTATATCAGAAAACTGTAGTTTCGAAGCCTATTAGCAAAGATAATAGAAACAATACGATGAGGCATAAATCGCTCTTAGCATGACTGTTCAGATTTCGCATCACCACCTAGCGGCTAATGCGAGGAAGTCATGAAGAAAGCAGTATTTTACAAAGCCAAATAGGGCAAATAGTTAATTTTGCTCACTTTTAGCTTTCGCTATAAGGTCTTGATTGACATCACGTATTAGAAGGTGACAAGGGGACAAGGTGGTCCAGAGGCAAGGTGCTCGTCTCTCGTGCCAATGGTCCCGGGTTCTAAACCCGGGCAGTGCAGGCATGTTGGAAATTGGGATTTTTCTCATAATTTCAAATCCCTGATCCTATCGATGGGTAGGATCAAGTACCTAGTCTTCTCGGACAAGGACGAAAAATTCGGAGGGCCCGTGTGCACGTTGCGCACGTTAAAGATACTTTGGCAAGCCGAACAGGCCGCTGCCCGGGCAAAATTGAAATTAACATATTAAAATGTATCCGTATCACCCCCCCCCCCCACCAGCAAACACAAAACTTAGTATTCATTATTAAATATATATTATTAATCAATATTCAAATAGTATTTAAATTGTGAGTTGTGAACTGTTGTGATTAGTGAACTGCGCCTAACATGATGCGTTACAATTTGTTCCGAGATAGAGAGAAGTAGAGAGAGAGAGTGAGCGAGGCAGGGAGAGTGAGAATGAAGCAGTGTAGTGTGTTGAGCGCTTCACTGGCGCTCCATTCTGCTCTGTGGTTGACATGTTGTTTCTGTAAAGCGCATAGAGCATTTTAAATGGATGCGCCATATAAATGCCATCCATTATTATTATTATTATTACTTTTTGAAAATTTAACATCAATCGCTGTAAAAAAACTGTTGTTTTTTTTAAATGTTGTCTAGTTGCAGTAGAATTGTTACAAACCAGCACCGACAATTTATCGTCATATCAAGCATTTTTTTCATGCTGTCCGCCATGAGCCCGATCAGGGCAAAAAAAAAAAATGTCTGCAGGACTTTTTTAGAGATGCGAAAAGGGCAGTGCCTCATCTTATCGTTTCTATTATCTTTGCTATTGGTAACTAGGGAAATTAATCGATGTATCATGAAATGCTATCAAGAAGATAATATCAATGCCTAGTTTGTACTCTCGGTACCAACGAACCTTCGGTTTTAATCCAGTGGCAATAAAACAATTGAAATTCTAACTTTTAACACCTTCCAGACTGATCTGTGAAACTGAAAATAGTCAGGATAGCTAATCTGGATTGACGGTTGATAAATGATTAATGGCTCAGAAAGTTAGGGTGAATTTATTATTATAATAATATTACAATAATTGACCATCACGACATAGTCCATGATAAAGTTTTCTTCGCCCTCCACTTTTCCCACTCCATCTCTTAGTTTCTCCCCTCTCCCTCCTCCTCTCCCTCTCTCTCACAGGTAAGAAATAGAGTTTGTTTTCGAAAAGCCATAGATTTTTTTTGTACTTTAATCCGTGAAGTATTGTTCGCTGATTATTCACAAACATACCTTTGAGAGGCAGTCATATGAAAGTTGTAAAAGCCAAATGTGGACAAATATAAGCCAGATAGAAATGAAACTAACTAAATGCACTAAAAAAAGAAAGACTAGACACTTTAGTGTTGGTAATTATCAATAGTAGCATAATGATGGGAGTATCAGTTGTTATCTGCATAAAACTTCTGAGTTTATTGTACTGTGTGCGGGTTAGTCAGAAACTCATGCCAAACATTAGAAATATTTTTAAATGTAGATCAATGCAAATGACAAACAATGTTCTGTGAATAGAACACTTTTTTTTTCTTTTAAAAATCTGATGGCTGTAGAAATAGAGAAAAAATTCTCACGAACGTGCATGGAAACAGTTGGATTATGCGTGTATGTGAGTGCGTTTGTGTGAGGTGGGTTCATATTTATGTGCCGATATTTGCCAAAATAAAGCAAAGTAATTCATTAAAATACATGCCAAGAATGAAAGCGGTTTAACATTTCATTTGCAACCTGTAGGCCGAACTTGTTAATTATTTCTGGGACCGATTTGCCATTCAAAACCCCCACGCCGCATCCCCAGAACAAGACAGATATCTTCCCGAGAGAGGGCCGATTTTCAAATTTTCTGAAAATAGTGTTGTTATATATTTTCTTACATTTAACTTTTTGCATTCTCATTAAGAAAATTAATAAAACAGCCTGTTAATCATTTCGACAGCACAGAGATTATGCCATACGCAGACTGTCGTTATGATAGAGAAAAAAAATTGCTTCCTATAATAACTTACACTTTTTTTTCTTTTTGTTAATTTTCATAAATTCATAATCATTATTTTTTATATCAACGCTTCCTCTTCCTCTTCTTCAATGAATACATTGCAAGTAATCTTGATGTTCAATCTTAGAGCATCACACCTTGGTTAGAAGCAATGTCATAGTTGATTTTGCTGTTGTTACAAGCGCCTGGTATTTTACATTATAATTCATTCCTGAACAGTGAACACAAATCATTATTTTCTCAATTTAGCTTTGTAATTAGACTAAGCTGCCCTTATAATATCCTTGATTTAACCAGCCATGATTTTGAATGATAGTACACAGCCAAAAATGACGGTTTGAAACAATCGTACCTCTGCGACCATTCAGCAAATGCTGAGGGAAATGGCTTCATCCCCGGAAGTAATATTTTTCTTGTATTATTTATTATGCTCCGGTAATTAGATAGACCTTATTCGACCTTTCAGATAGCCTGTTATGGACATATTGGGCAATTATATAGTATCTCCAGGAGAGAATAGGATAATGCTTTGTTTGAGAAATGAATGTAAATACGCCGAACAGGTGGGTACATTTGCCAACAAGACAATACCCAAGCGGTTAAATATTAGCATGAGCAGGAATTACACTGCAAGAAAATCCCCTTCGTCCTGATCTCCCCAGCGGCATGTTATCTTTCTGGGAAGGTTTGGTGGGAACTGTCACTTTGCAATACATGAACGGTTACGGAAATCACTATTTCTACGTGATATTTCCTTCACTGCATGCAGTGATCATAGTCCTCTTGATCCGGTTTCTTCACTTGCTGTCAGTGGCATGTCGATATTGTACTCTCGTGATTTCTTATTGCATTGTGTTGCACCAACTGTTTCTATTTGATTGTGATGATCGTAATATAAAACAAGTTTAACGTTTAATGAAAACAAGCCTTGGTCTTTCAGACTGCCAACACACATTCACAGCTCCTTCCATACTATGAATAAAAGTTCACACACTCACACATACAAATACACACGTGAAGGCATGGCAAACACACACACACACACACACACACACACACACACAAATACACATACACACAACGTCATGGAATGTAACTGAGTGGTGACATTTTCAAGAAAAAAGTCACACGGCTCATGAAAACCAAGAACTTAAGTTTAGGGCTCACTAATCCATTTACCGATTAAATTTCTTAAAAGTTATAACAAGAGACAAGATGGCTGGGGATCCATGTCAGAAACTCATTTTTTTATTGACCGGCTGCCATAGTGCCTTCTTGGGATTTGCTCGAAATCCACACATTCTATTAAAATATGTTGGTTAGTTGGCCCCCATACTCTGTACATTCGAGGGGTAAAAAAAAAACAACAAGTATTATTATTTATGCGAGGTGAGGGAATATAATTTTTCTCCTTGGCGGTAATACTATTTCTCCTGAAATGAAACAAAAAAATAACAACAACAACAAAATATATATGCGAGGAAAGTGCAAGTCATATATACCAATTAAGACATCCTGAATTCGATTACTGTATTTAAAATTGTCCATTTCTTATAATAATCAAAACCAGTCTTAACCGCTTTCCTACTGAAAACATAAACAGCTGCGTATTAATCTGCTTTATTACACCTGTCCAACAGGAAGTTTATGGCACAATGATTTTCTCAATGTTTTTCTTATATTTTGTGGCTTGGGGTTGGGATATCCTGCACAAGGCGCTGGCTTTAAAAAAATCTATCGATCCATCCATCTATCCACCTGTCCGTTGATCTTTCTGTCTGTGTATCTGCCTGCCCGGGTGTCTGTATGTTTTTGCATTTTTTTAAAATCTCATTTTGCTAATAAATTTTTCCTTAACCACCTCTAGGGGAAGGGCGGGTTTGCGGAAGGTGTCAGTGAGGTAATGCATGGGTGAGCTTGGCCTGCACTTTGGCTTCAAAGAAGAGTCACTCATGGAAAATTGCTTTTTCTTTTTCTTTTTTCAGCTGGAGAGAAAGGGGTGGGTGAATTAATCAATATAAATACATATATGCACACACAATAAGTGAAGAGATAGAGACAAGCAAAATAAAGAAGATATGAAAGTAAAGTTGATGCTTCTGAATTAAACAGTTGAAGGTTTTTTTTGTTTTTTTTAACAGTGTATGCACTCTAGTTATTGCAGTTTTCAGAAGGAAAGAACAACGTATACTCAAACGCCTGGCATTCTTGTCATATTTGATAACATTTCTGTTGTCAATTTTTTTGGAAAAGCATGCTCTTTCCGATTTGACAATAACTGGTGAGATATGATAAAATAGTAAAAATCCGTTTGGACTACCTAATTGGATAAGGAAACACTCTCAGATTTTGAGGTCTTCTGAAGAATGAAGTAAGAATGCCTTGGCTGATGAATGATTTTCGAGATAAACAACGGCAAATTACTTTTTCCTCTCAATTTCAGGGTATAAACTGCTGCATTCCTCATCTGAAACTTCAGCAAGAAAGGATACTCATTAGGTTATGAATTTATTGCAAAGAGCTGTTTTAACGTCTTAATTATTCGACGGGACCGGTATTATTTCCAGTGAGATCAAAGAGGACAATTCTGCATTTTTTTTTTTTTCAAAACTCTACATTTTTTAAATTCGGGTTTAAAACATGCTCAATCACAAAAGTTCGCCACATCCGTTCAAGAGTGAATGGAATAAAAATTACCATTTTCTACTGTCGAACAGTCCAAGATTAAAATATGTAGTAGGCAAACTTTGACCTTGCTATGTTGTTTGTGTTGTGTTCATACATCTATACAGTCAGTATTTACATTACGTGGATATGCATTTTTCACCACCATAGATGTATTTAACAAGCCTGTCACTTCAAATGAATTCTTATGTCTTTTTTTGGTGTCCAACGTGCTCCCATCTCAATTGACCTGTTCTCTGTGTTAACTTGGATGTAATATAAAGTAGCAGTGAACCTATGTTATCCTTCACGTTGGATGACATAATATGTAAAAGCAGTTCAGGTGCATTTTCATTTAAGTTTGGAGTAATGTGGCAGTTCGTGTATATTATCATTCAATTTGGATGTAATATATATGTAACAAATTCCAGACTGGAATATGTACTTATTATGACAGGACAACAATCACAAACGACCAAGTATAACACTTAACAAAACAACCAAACAGGCTCACAGATTTATTATATATTAAAAATACGTTCAATTACATACTATATAATTATGATTCAATTCAAATGCCATACAATGGCCATTCTTCCCACAGTCACCCTATCTCCGGTTCCACAACCGTACAGCCAATGCTTTACACTCTAACTTTCCAGGCCCCTACTCGACCTAACATCAACCCCTGTGTAAGTCGTACTACCGAACGATCATGTACATAACTTAATATCAACCCTTGTACACTTCGTAGTACAATCCTATCATGTACATAACTTCAAAATATAGCTAGCCCAATTCCCCAAACCAGACTGCCACTGCTGCTGGGCTGCCTGTCGGCCTTACGCCCTTGTCTGCACGGCTCCACAGCCTGTCCCCGGCCTGTGTCCGTCCACCGCGGGTGGCCTCACTGCCCGACCCCGGCACCTATAAGAATAACATCACATCTCTATAACATCATACACTTACTATCCACTTCACCACTCATTACGAACCATCAAGCATACATACACATTCCACCGTTCACTCACCATACAACTGCGCCTCTCTTCTGTAACACACCTCCACCGTATTACACAGTACTCAGACTAGGCTAGGAATCCACACTCCTAACGTACAGATCTCGCTCTATGTTCACATCTATTAATACAGTAGCACATGACTTGCACACTCCTCGCATATAACTTATTTACATCATGGTCATCAGAAGAATATAGTACATCAATTATCAATCATAGTTCAACCTACCAGCCATCACTGGAAAAACAACACTAACACTAGTCTTCCGACTGCTCTCCTTATGTTCGCCCTCTGGGCTTTCTCTTGCGTCCGTCTTCTTGGGACTCTCTGTGTGCAGTGACTGGTAAGTACACAGATCTCGCCTCGTCCAATCCCCAACTCACAACATTCCACGCTTTCCATTAATTGTCTGCCGTGAGTTAATCTTACTATACCCCCTTCTCCCCGTAATTATTGATCCTCGCTCACTCGCTCGCGACAATATAAAAGCATTTCATGTGTGTTTTCATTCATGTTGGATGTATCATAAAATAGCAGTCGACATAAGGTGTTATCATTCAAGTTGGATGTAATATATAAAAGTAGTTCATGTGTTTTCAATCAATTTTCATGTAATATATAAAAAGCAGCCGATGTGTGTTATCATTCAAGTTAGGTGGAATAAAATGTCATTCAATTTGGATGTTAAAATAATAGAAGTAAAAAAAATTTTTAAAAAAAAACAAAAAACAACAAAAACTGTCGACGAGTGTTATCATTCAAGTTCGATGTAACATAAAAAAAAAAAGAAAATTATGTGAGTTATTATTGAAGTTCAATGTAATATATAGCAACAGTTCATATGTGTTGGATTCAGGTTGAATGGAATATAACCCAGCAGTCGACGTATGTTATTACTGAAGCTGGATGTAGAAAAAAAAGCGTGCGCTATCATTCAACTAGGATGTAATATAAAATAGCAATTGATATCGACGATGCCCCAAGCAAACCTCTTTAACCCCAATTTTGGACCCCCAACTTTTTTTTCCGCTAAACAGGTTCGTTACATAGTCCCCCATATACAGTAAAAATATTAGACCTGAAAAATGATTAGAAGTTAATTAAAACGCATCTTTGCAAACCTCTAATATCTCCACCTCGTGTATTTGCTCTGAGCGAACCTCGCAAGTCTCCAGTGAGACGGCCGGCCAGGTGACACGGGCCACCGCGTTTCACCTGTATTGCGAGATCAATGCCTTGCGTAATCCATAGACACTGCCCATGACATGTCCACACGCCCTCGTTCATCCCAGGTGCGACTAATCCACGACACAACTATTGTGTGACATTCTTATAGACCATTAAATTGGTATCTGTCAACCAAGGTGGACCTTACATTGTCAATGACGGAGGCTTGGTTTTTTTTCTTAGCATACTAATAATTATTGTAAGTTACATGAAGTTATATTAATTTACCGGTACTTTAAATTCCTGCCTTCCCAATTTCCTTCCTTTCTTCATGTCGATCACATCCCTCTCGGTCATTTGACTCACAAATTCACACATTGGTAGATACGGAGAAAGAGAGAAAGTGTAACAGCTGAGGTTGTTCTAGCACGTTATAGTAGGGGGGAGTTAGTTGATCTAACTACAACCCTTTAGAAAACGAAACTATTACAGCTGTAAAATAAATAAACATGAGATCCGACGATAGATTAAATAATACTAAAGTTTAATAACTGTATAGTGAACAATAAATTACTAGGAAGACACCAGCGAAACTAAATATCTACGCCACACAAAAGGAAACTCACTTACTCACCGCACCAACCACTCACACAGGTCTATATATATAAACATTCCTACAGAAAGTTCCCGAAATAAACGTTACCTTTGCCCTCGCACAAACTAACCAATCACGCATCAATACGTCATCAGGTTACATCACTCAAGGCCAAATCTGGCGTAAACATCCGTCTCCACAATGTTATCGAATGTTCGGGAACATACTAATATTTACTGAACGAGTCAAAACACTGACAACAAGCGAGCGAGGAAAAAACTACTCACTAGAAAAGAAGGTCAGGTCACGGAGTACAGTACACTCTGGCGGTTTGTCCACAATAAAATGAAAGAAGAAATGAACACATGCTCACCAGTGTAACAAGAAAACGGGGGAGGGCAAGGGATAGCTTGCAGATGCTACACAACTCCCCAATTTAAGTTGAATATCTTTCAACTCCAAAAAACATTATACAGCGTCTGCACTATCGTGAAATAATCTTATAGCACTCCCAATCTCACAAAGGTAGTTGCTAATTCTATTACAATTAATAACAATTTCAGTGTCTTCCCGAATGTCATCACAAATACAATACAAATGCAATATCCTTTGCATCACTAATACAACGACTAATACAGTATCATCATTGTGACAAACCAATGGTTAACAGTAGGCCTACTAGTCAAAATAACACAACGCCACCACTGTGGTGAAACAATGATATTATTACAAATCATATAAGGTGAAACGATGGCCCATCGTTTACACAATGCTTCGTGCATGAACCATAGCATATAACTTGTATATAACATAGTTATCTCCAAAATGTATAATTCATACGTACAATGGCAAAATACCAATACATACCGACCACTGATCAGGGTCTTTCTTCATCACATTAGGTCAAAACAAGTTACAACATTGCAATATAACACAAACACTGCTTGCTCGCAGTCCCCATTTGGGTTACATTTTCCAAAAATTACACCAAGTTCCATTGGTAACTAATATGACATAGCATAAAACCAAAATGTGACTAACACATCATGACTCTATATCAGCCATCAATTCAGTATTCAATCACAGATGAACTATGTCCCCAATTACAGTACAATACTGCCGTCCTAGAAATTCATCTAGTAGGCAAAAGTATGGGTTACAATGCATTTCACTGATAGTGTACTACTTTAAAATACCCTGCTCAGGAAATCGGCACAGACATTTTCTCTGCCTTTTACGTAGTGAATCCTGAATCGATAAGACTGTAAAAATAAACTCCATCGTAATAACTTTGGACTGTCAAACTTGGCAGAGTTCAAAAACTCTAATGACCGATGGTCAGTTTGGAGCACAAACTCCTTTCCATACAAATACAAAGTAAACTTTTTTACAGCCCAAACAATAGCTAAACATTCTCGCTCTGAGACCGAATATTTTGCCTCACGAGGCAATAGCTTACGACTAGCATATGCCACAGGGTACAACTTTCCCTCGTGTTCCTGCATAAGACTAACGCCTAATCCGCGATCTGATGCATCAGTTGCTAAGACAAACTCTTTGGAAAAATCTGGCAAACACAATACGGGTTTGGAGATAATGACATTCTTCAAAGAGGTGTACGCTTTCTCCTGCGTTTCATCCCACTGAACTATATTGGGCTGACCCTTTCTAAGTAAATCAGACAATGGTGATGCAATCGCTGAAAAGTTAGGAATAAATTCATGGTAATATCCCACTAATCCTAAGAATGCTTTCACTTCCTTCTTAGTGGTGGGTCTGGGTGCGTCTCGTACCGTACATACATTCTCTTCTAACAGGCCAATCATACCTTCTCCCACTAAGTGTCCAACAAAGTCTACTTCAGACGTTCCAATCAGACACTTCGATGGTCTTGCAGTTAATCCAGCTTGGTCCATCCTCTGCAGTAAGTCCTTGAGAGTTTTCACATGCTCGTCGAATGTCTCTGTATGAATCAGCAGGTCGTCCACATATGCTGTCACATTGTTCATTCCACGGATCAATGGCTTTACGACCCTGTTCAGCGTGGCTCCTGAGTTCATCATCCCAAAAGGCATCCGAATGAATTCATAGTGTTCGCCCATGGTGACGAACGCCGTCTTGGGAATGTCTTGCTCTCGAACTTTCACTTGCCAGTATCCCTTGCTCAGGTCAATCCGAGAGAATAATTTTCCTCTCGAGAGACTCTGAAACACTTCTAATGGCGCTGCTGTCGGATGAGGGTCGAATACTGTGATCTTGTTTAACCTCCTGTAGTCGATGCAGACTCGGTTGGATCCGTCCTTCTTCTTGACGACAACAATAGATGGAGCATAAGCTGATGAGCTCCTTCGAATGATGCCCAGCCGTTCCATGGTGCTAAGCTCCTCCTTCAATGAGTCGCGCATAGCGTAGGGCACCGGGTATGGTCGTTGACGAACTGGTACTTCTGTCGTCAGGTCGATGCGATGTTCACCCAACTGGCAGCATCCAGGGAGATTGGTGAAGACATGCTGGTAATTCTTCACCACATCGCAGAGTTCTTGACGTTGTTCCGATGTCAGTTGCGTTCCATACTGGACATCTCTGTAGCCTTCATTCTGGTCCCAGCTTCCTAGGTCGGCAAGGTCCTCCGTCGTTCCACCGTTGTCGCCTTCCAGGTCGCAGTCCTCGATGACTGTCATGCTAGCTGACTCCACGGGTTGACTCTTGTCTATCAGGTCGTCCTCTGCCAGTACAGTCTCAGCACTATCACCGCCGCCGTCCTTTATGGCGTTGACATGTTCAGGCGTGGTATCTCTCCTACTGTTGTCCATCCCACACATCTCGGTCACAATAGGTCTCGGTTCCATTGCCACTGCTGCTGCTTTTGACGTCCTTGGAATGTATCTCTTGAGGAGGTTGGCGTGCAAGGTCTTTTCTTTTGCACCCATCTTGACTCTATAGTCGTTAACACCGACAACTGTGACTACCTTATATGGTCCCTTCCATTGGACTAGGAGCTTGTTAGTGTTCGTCGGCAGTAGCACCAACACTTCATCTCCGGGGCGGAACTTCCTCTCTCGCGCCTTCCGGTCGTAGTAGGTCTTCTGTCTACCTTGAGCCTTGGAGAGTTCTTCCGTCGCTAACTTCCATGTGTCCTCCAGCCTCTCACGTAGTTCCATGACGTACTGGTAACTGGTCTTCGTTTCCGGCTCCTCTACGTCCTTGGTCCATAGTTGTCGTAAGATGTGCATTGGTCCTCTCACAGTTCTCCCATACAGCAACTCGAATGGGGCAAACTTGGTCGACTCTTGGGGAACTTCACGATATGCGAAGAGCAGCGGGTTGATGTTTCTGTGCCACTGCTTGGGTTGCTCTGCGCACAGTCGTCTCAATGTTTTCTTCAGCGTGCCGTTGAATCGCTCCACCAACCCGTTGCACATAGGGTGGTAGACTGTAGTGGTCGACTGTCGAATTCCCAGTAGTCTATTCGTTTCCTTCATGACATCTGACATAAACTGGGTCCCTTGGTCGGACAAGATCTCTTCGGGCACACCCAAACGGCTGTAGATGTTCACTAAAGCTTCTGCTACCGTTTCTGCGTCGATCTTCTTCAGGGGTGTGGTTTCGGGGTAACGAGTAGCGTAGTCTATGTACACCAGGATATACCGATGTCCACCTTCACTTGGGGGGTCGATAGGTCCTACTAAGTCCACGGCCACTCGCCTAAATGGTACGTCCACTACTGGCATACTCTGCAGGTGCACCTTTGGTGTCGCTCCTTTGTTCACTGTCCTCTGGCATATGTCGCATGAGCGGCAGTATCTCGCGACGTCACCTTCAATTCCAGGCCAATAAAAATTGCTCATAACTCTATCTTTGGTTTTCTTCACGCCGAGGTGTCCTCCGACGATCGAGTCGTGGGCTACACTCAGTACATACTCTCTCAGTTTCTCGGGTAGTACCACTTGCCTTATAACCGTCGCCTGTCTCAGGTCCTTGTAGATCCGGTACAGTACTCCTCCATGTTTCTCAAAATGAACAGATTTATTGCCTCTATTAGTTGGGATCTTCTTCTGCTCTAACTTCCTAATGACTTCGTCTTCTTCTTCGAGTCGGATAAGTTCCTCTCTATCCACTCCCGCGTGCCGTTCTGCCCTCGGCACCTTCAGCGACGTAGACCGGTCCTTCCTCTTCTCCTGGGCCCTCGTGGTCACCGCTCCTACCATCACCTCAGTATCAGGGTCGTACGGATCCTTCGCTCCGTCCACGTTCCCGACTATTAGGTCGCAGATGGTCTCCGGGAGACACAACGCCGTCACTTTGCCCGTCAGGTAAGGCGTCTTCACGTCGATAACGGCTTCCTCCGCCGCTAGCAAGGAGTTATCGATCCTCGCGATAAGTTTCTTCCCACCGGTGAGCTGTCCGTCGTCCACCATTGCTCGCCGCACCACTACACCTTCACAGCCGGTATCTCTTAGGACATCTACCGCTCGATTTCCAATCAAGCCCTTCATCACTGGTAACTTCAGCTTCTCCACGGTCCTTCCGTCACTGCATCCTCCGCACGTAACAGGCACCGCTAACTGTAGCTTCCCGTCCTTCATTACCGCTTGAACGTTGATGCTGGTGTCAGCCGTCGTCACATCTTGTCTTGACGACTCGTCCGCCGCTATCACTACGGCCGCCGCCGCCTTGTTCGGCTTGCCTCGTCCCATATCCTTCTGGGCTGGACACATCCTCCGAACGTGGCCTGGCTTTCCACAAAGGTAACATTTCAACTCACCTTTGTCGTTTAACTTTGCACGACACTCCGTCGCCTTGTGTCCCGGCCTCTGGCACCTATGGCACACCTGTGGGCTTCTGTCTCCGTTGGGCCTCTGTCGCACTGGCCGGCTCTGCAGTCTTGCGCTCCCGCTGAGCGTCCGGTTCCTCGCTACCAGGTACGCCTCTGCTGAATCTGCGATGTCCTGTAGCGTCTTTGGTTTCCTCTCCCTCACATGGGTTGCAAGGTCTGGTGGGCAGGCATCCATGAATTGCTCTCTGACGAACAGATCTCTCACTCCTTCGTAGGTCTCCTCCGTCTTCGACAGCTTTATCCACCTCTCTAGATAGGTCTTGATCCTGGTCAAAAACATTCCAACATCTTCTCCATCTTCAGGCTTACCTTGTCTGAACATGAGTCTGTATCCGTCCTCTGACAGGTTGTACCTCTTCTGCAACGCTTCCTTGACCTTGTCGTAGTCCTTGGCTTCGTCGATCGGTAGTCTGCAGAAGCACTCCAAAGCTCTCCCGGTCAGCAGGGCAGACAGTGATGTCGTCCAGGTGGATCTGGGCCATTCAGCTATCTCAGCAAACCTCTCAAACCGCAGCAACCAGCTATCCAGATCGTCCTTCTTGTCCTGAAATGCAGGTAGCTTGGGTCTCTTAGAACTGGCGTGGTCGCTGGTCCCCTGCGTCGACTCGCCTCCACGCTGATGGCGGATCCTCTCCATCTCCAGCTCGTGGTTCATCTCCTTCTCCCGAGCCTCTATCTTCAGTTGCTCCATTCTTTCCTCCTTTAGGCCTTCACGGATGTAGTCCCGTCTCTCCTGCCCAGTGAGTTCCATGGCGTCCGCTTCCTGGCTGAGCCTTCCAATAACCTCCGACATGTTGTAGATAGCTTGTCGATGATAATAATAAACTATGTAAATAAATGTAGTAATTTTGATCTGGTCCGCTCGAATATGGTCGGATCCCGGACGAGCCCCCAATATGTAACAGCTGAGGTTGTTCTAGCACCTTATAGTAGGGGGGAGTTAGTTGATCTAACTACAACCCTTTAGAAAACGAAACTATTACAGCTGTAAAATAAATAAACACGAGATCCGACGATAGATTAAATAATACTAAAGTTTAATAACTGTATAGTGAACAATAAATTACTAGGAAGACACCAGCGAAACTAAATATCTACGCCACACAAAAGGAAACTCACTTACTCACCGCACCAACCACTCACACAGGTCTATATATATAAACATTCCTACAGAAAGTTCCCGAAATAAACGTTACCTTTGCCCTCGCACAAACTAACCAATCACGCATCAATACGTCATCAGGTTACATCACTCAAGGCCAAATCTGGCGTAAACATCCGTCTCCACAATGTTATCGAATGTTCGGGAACATACTAATATTTACTGAACGAGTCAAAACACTGACAACAAGCGAGCGAGGAAAAAACTACTCACTAGAAAAGAAGGTCAGGTCACGGAGTACAGTACACTCTGGCGGTTTGTCCACAATAAAATGAAGAAGAAATGAACACATGCTCACCAGTGTAACAAGAAGACGGGGGAGGGCAAGGGATAGCTTGCAGATGCTACAGAAAGAGACAGAGGAAAAGAATAGGAGGGGAAAGGGAGTACAAGGGTATGACAGGAAGATTATAAACATGATGATGATGAACACCTCCGCAGTCACACTGCAAACTGTTTAGTTTGAAGATGATTTCTTAAACAATAAGAAGGTAAAAGGAGTACTCTTTTTTTTGTTGTTGAAATCAACTCCTCAGTAAAATCATAGTTGTTCATTATAATAGAAGAGTGAAACAATCCCATCATGTTTATCCACCCCTCCTCTTTTCTGGGTTAGGTCAGCGAGAGTGGTTGAGACTCAATACAGGTTAGGTAAGAGAGTGTCAACTGTCAACACACAACCACTGAACTCGGGTGAGCAAGAAAATGTGTTGAACATGGAGACGGAGAGTGGACACAGTCTGAGAAGATGCATGGTCCAGCATGTCATCACTTATACTTTAGAATGATGCCACATGGATAATGGTATTTTCTGAGTTCCATCTCCCTATTTGCTTACCCTATAAAAGCATGATAGCCGAATGTCTTCCATCCTCGAAAAGATCAGTGTGACACTTGTGTCGCCTACGAAAAAGGCAATCTAGAGGAAACTCTGTGGAATGCTCATCGACAAAAGAAGACAGAGGCTCAGGAAGCAAAGGCTCAGAACAAACATTTGGCCGAGAATGACCAAGACATTTTGCTATTTTCAATGGACCTGCAAGCATTTCTCCTGTCTCCTGCATCCAGAGCGTCGGCAATGTACTCCAATGATGGTCCTGATTTTACAACAGAAAGTATTAAATAAAATTTTCAACTAGATAAATTCATCCAATATTATATTTTGTCTATTTGCAGTGTTAAGAAGTTCCTAGTATAAGTTTCTATTGTATCAGTGCTTAAAATATGCATTTCACCTTTTGCTTTCTTCTCCTTTTCCTGTAACAAATGTGTTACTGTAGTTTGAAAAAAAAAAAAAAACTTAAAAAAAAATAAAAAGCAACCAAAACCAAACAAAAAAAAAAACCCGGAAAAAATCCTCAAATTTCTTTTCTGGGACAAGTGACGATATAATGAGGAAGGCTCTTTGGTCAATCTCTGATTCTGAGGTCTGAACCCTATTGACTGGTGCATACAATAGGCTAATCACTTTTTGCCACCTGTCAGACTTGTGCGTCTCGGGGAGTCCTATAACCATCCACAAGCAACGCATCTCGCGCCGAGCTGGTCATGGAGTCGGCGGACCGAGAAATCTGCCTCGAGCAAAGCTCTTAAACCCCCTTTGAGAGGTTCGCTTGGATCAATTAAGCGACAGCAAAACTTGGATCTCTTCAAAATTATAATTATCGTTACTTGTAATGGTACTTGCCATCATATACGTATTTGGCATTACTTAATAGGTATAACATCGGACATTTAGTCCATTTTATTGATTAGGGTTGCCGCAATTCAGTTTTTTGTCTCTCCTGTAAACTTTTCTGAAACTGGCTTACGAGGTTTGCTTAGAGCACCGTCGATATGTCTGTGTGTGTGTGTGTGTGTGTGTGTGTGTGTGTGTGTGTGTGTGTGTGTGTGTGTGTGTGTGTGTGTGTGTGTGTTATCATTCAAGCTGGATCAATTACTATAAAATATGACATGATAAATATCCCTGGATAAATAAAAAATCTATTGCTACATCCTTTACTTCACTTCGGATATTATATAAGTGCACCATAACAACAAATGAGGATCGTTTTTGTCGCATGTCAAGTGAGAATCATTTAATTTGGACGATATTTGGATGGACATTAATAATAATGCGGCGTAATTATAAGAATGTAATGGTGCATAATATTATTAATTTTGATGGAATTATTGAGCTCGTGTGTTCCCCAGTTGATAGAAATGCTATAATTTAAGACGGATGTATCAGATGTAAATTTAGCTGTAAAAAGAGTTGCTTATGTTACCGTTTTTGATTTCAATGTTTTAGTAAACCAGGAAGAAGTACGCAATACTGATTAAATGTGGAGAAAATGAATATTATCTGTCAAGCATAATCAACAGTTAGGCTACGGTTCACAGCGTTCTCAGCGCCAATGTAGATTTAACAGTGACGAATAATGCAATTGAAGGGTTTGACGGCAAAAGACGATAAGAGCCATTTTCACAAAACCAGGGTCAGGTCCATGATATAATACTTTGATGTGAGTTACATGATATGATTAAAAAACAATTCCACAAAAAGCGATATATCCAATGGTAATGACCTATGAAAAGTGTCTGTTTTTTTTTTTGCAAAACGCGATAATCGCCGAATTGATTTTTTGACAAAATTCGACAAATCGAAAGGGGAATCCTCTCATAGCGTCATTCACATTTTTTTTACCAATCATTGACACTGGAGCTCTTAAGTCCGCACACATTTCAAAATGGCGGCCCTCACTACAACAACAAATACGTTTGATGACTTTTTTAAAAATGTGCTTCTCCTTCGCCAAGCAGAAAGAAAAAAAAGAAAGGCATGGACTCCTTGAAGCATGGAAGGCACTCAGGTACAGGGAAAAGCACTCAGTCAGTTTGCCAAGCAGCACTTTTGAGTCCAGGTAAATTAATAACCGGACCAAACAGGCTTATGTCGTATATCTAGATCTGTAACTAAAATATTGAATTATGGACAATATTTTAACTTAGAATCTGCATCTAGATTGATGTCAGGTTGAAGATCTAGATCCAGAGTCTAGGTAGAAATTAAGATGCGTCTCAATCAGTGAATATCTTGAAGAGATCTTGATTGAGGCTAGATCTAGATGTAGTCTTAGAATCTAGACTTCAAAAGTTTGTTTTTTTTTCGTTTTTTGGGGGGGGGGGGGGGCTCAGATTGAAATGCGAATTTTAATGCATTCATTTTGTGCATGACTCAGAAATTATATATTGCTATTAAGTTTGCTCAGATTATTATGAAGTTACTTTTTCTGCAAGTCTAGTAATTGAAAAAGTAGATAAGATTAAATAGGAATTACATTTACAGAAATAGAAATATTCCTAGGTAAGAGAGAGATCAAACCCAGTGGGCTTCTGCCATGTATTCTAGTATTGTCCTGTACTGAATACTTTGTAGTCGGCTGTTCTCGAACCCTTTAGGTTTTTTCATTATCAGCTGACAGTTTTGTAATTCAGTTACATCCGCTGGTATATATATATAATCATGCAGTTTTCCATGTACATGTGCTTCCAGCAACTAAAAATACTGAATGGATAAGAAAAAATATTAATGAATTATAGATTAATAAAAGATCAGTAAAGATACACCGAAAGTATAGATAATAAATAATAGTGTATTGAATACTTTGTTGTCGGCTGTTCTCGAACCCTTTAGGTTTTTTTTATTACCAGCTGACGAGTACTTTGTTGTCGGCTGTTCTCGAACCCTTTAGGTTTTTTTTATTACCAGCTGACGAGTTTGTAATTCAGCAAAAAAAAAAAAAAAAGGCAAGGGAAAATAGTCCCAGTCTCAACAAATCCTAAACCCAAAACTCTGAACATTCAGAGAAATTAACTGTTTAAACAAAATCGAACATAAAAAAAAATAATGATAATAATAATAATAATAATATATTGCATTTATATAGCGCCCAACCCCTTCGATGACAAGCTCTGGGCGCTTTAACAAACTCTTACACACACACACACACACGCATACACAAAAGAAATTCAAAAATATTTACTATTGTTGCTGCCGAAAAACACCTAGCCTAGTTTGTCTGAAAGAAATGGGTCTTCAGATGGCGTTTGAAAGAACCAATGTCATTAATTTCCCTGGTTGTCTTTGGAAGAGTGTTCCAGATGGTAGGGCCAAGAAATGAAAAGGACTTTTCTCCTACAGTGGACAGATTCATTTTAGGTACTTTCAATTTTGTAGTGTCAGATGATGATCTTAGTTGACGAGATGGAACATAGTAATCAGTTAAATCAACTAGGTACGATGGAGCAGTATTATTGACACATTTGTGACAAATGGATGACAATTTGTACATTATTCTTTTCTCGACTGGCAGCCAGTGCAAACTCTGCAGAAGTGGCAGTGCTGAATCTCTTTTCTTTTTCTTCAAAACAAGTCTCGCTGCATTGTTTTGAGCAATTTGGAGTTTTCTAATATTTTTTGGTGAAATTCCAGCCAAAAGGGAGTTGCAATAGTCAAGCTTTGAAAGAACAAAAGAATTTACTAAAACAGCCGCAGTTTCAGTTGAAATAAGATGTCTGATTTTACCAATTTTCCAGATTTCCATGTATAGAATACGAATGAGGTGACTAACCTGAGATGACATAGAAAGATTTGAATCAATGTAAACCCCTAGGTTTTTTACTTTTTTTGAAATTTCTATTGAATTAGTGCCAATTATCATCTCAGTTCTGTCCACTTCTTGCAGAACCCGCTCACGGCCTAATAAAATAACCTCAGTTTTATCCTCATTTAGTGCCAGTTTATTTTGGTTCATCCAGCTTTTAATTTCTGTTATACAGTTTCCAGCCTGCTGCAGAAGGCTGTCAACATCGCATGGCAAGGCAGAACTGTAGAGCTGGGTATCATCAGCATAGAAATGATAATAATACTATGATACTATGATAATAACTGTCTTTTTCAAAACCTGGCCAAGAAGGAAAAATTGCGGTGTATGAATTACTGGTAAAGATGCAATGACACAGAGACATCAAACAAAGTGTTTATGTTGTCTAAGCTATCAGTATCGTAATGGCAATAGGAGCACCTGTATTTAATCTAACTTTACTTCATGCACTATGGAATGTTGGTTTCGCATTTTTCACCTTTCGTCATTGCCCTTTTTCTTTTTTGCTTTTATTTCACTTTCATCCGCCATCTACATTTTCTCAATTAACACTCTGCAAGACACAACTTTTAATATGCCATAGACGATGATCACTTTCTAGATACTGGTGGCTGATTATCCGGTCATATCAAATGACATCAGTCTGATGAAACCCAAGTTGAGTTCGGGGTACCAAAACCTCTCCTGGCACGTCAACAATCAAAAACCACTTGTCTGTACAGAATAGCTATTCCATTAAATGTTCCCTATTCTTCCATTCTATTTCAAAGATGTGGAAAACGTTATTCATGGTCCCATATTTCATCTTACTTATACATAATTTGTCTATTAGTATAATGTGATTTATAATATTTATCCTCTTACTTGTACATTCGTTATGCCCTTCTTTAACTATCCCAAAGAGTGCTGTCACTTCGTCCATGTCTAATTTATAGCCTGTTTTCATGAAGATGATCTGGCCAATATGATACCAAAATTCTGACTTTCTTACAATGATAGAAGAAATATAAAGTTCTGTTATAGTCTCTTTCATTGCAGTATGCACAGTTTTCCAATGATTTTATTCCTATTCGTGTAAGTAGTATGTTGGTGGGATAGATATTATGCATTAATTTGAAGTGAAGAAGCCTAAGTCTACTTTCACGAGATGCATTTTTTGCTATCATAAAATATTTTGTTATATATATATCCATCTTTCTTTTCCAAAAGCTCACTCCACAAATGGTGCCATCTCTCGTGTTTAAAAACGAAATTCGTATCTGCTTATTAGTTTTGGCAAAGAAAGATTCTACATGTTCAGGCAGCTTACGGGATCTCTCTATGGCTTCCTTAATCATGTCCTTTGTGACCCTGTTTAGTAATTCCCTCTGGTTTTCTGTAAAGGCATTTGTCATTGCATTATATTCAAACAGTAGTCCTGGATAATTTCCTATCTTTTCCTGTATTATCTCCCTTCTAATTACCCCTTCCTCATTCCATATGTCATGTACATATCTAACATTTGCTTCAACCCATTTTGGGCAAAAAAGGAGTTTTCTTTTATATTGAAACAATGTATTATTAAATAAAGGTTGATTTAATAAATCTTATTTTGAAAGGTTATCCATGTCGTATTCTACTACTTTTGTATCCTTGGCCTCTATCCAGGTACTAGCTACGGTTCTCCAGAATAAAGATGCGATAGTATTTATTTTTACCTTATGTTTGATGCTAAAATGACCTTCTACGAAGTATTTGCTCCCTCCCAATTGTGAGAAAAAGTGTTCAGAAGTATTTACACGGCCTTCATTCGTTGTATTACTTTTCGATGTCACCCCTTTCATCCACTTCATTAGAAACACTTTCTGCTGATCGTTTAAACTAATCATACCTAAACCCCCTTTAGAGAATTGTTTGCAAATTACAGTTCTTTTTACCTTCTCAAATGCTTTCTTATTTGAATATTTTTTCTGCCAAATGAATTTAAATATCTTAGAATCTATTTCTTGCAATATATTTTGCGGTAAACTCAGGGACTGTATTATATAGCTCAACTGTAACAATAGAAGGCTCTTTACCACAGTTATTTTACCATAACATGATAAATTACGTCTTTTCCATCTTTGAATGATTTCTTCAATTTTCTTATCCTTTCATTCCAGTTCTCTTCTACGCATGATATTTCTTGATCAGCATTAAAAAAAATGCCCAGTATTTTCATATTATCTCCTTTCCTAAGCCACGATATTCCCATATCACTAGTTCCCACAATCCTATCACCTATTTCCATCCCCTTGCATTTGTTTTTATTTAATTTCAACCATGAGAATTCCCCGAATCTTTCGATGTCTCTAAGAGCTTCTTTCAAATCATTAGTATGGTTTACCATCACTGTCACATCATCTTCATATTGGTATAATTTATTATCCAAGGTATTTTTCAATTGTATGCATTTTATATGCGAATTATATCTTACCTTAATGGCCATAATTTCTGCCACTAAAATAAAACGTAGAGGGCTGACACAACAGCCTTGCCTCACTCCGCGTTCCGTTTTAAACCAGTTTGAGACCCAGCCTCCATTTTTTACACAGCTTTCAGTATTTCGTATCAATGTTTTAATATATTGAATAAAGTTATTGCCAAATTTGAAAGCTTCAAGTGCATATATGATTGCTTTTTTATCAATACTATCGAACGTCTTTTGGAAATCTAGCGAGACTAAGATACCTACCTGCCCCACCTCCCTCCTTCCTTATCAAGGTCATACAATCATCTATAGTACGAATCAGATTTGAGATCGATCTGCCTTTGATAAAACCCACCTGATTAATATGTATAAGTTTCTCCATCACCCTTTGAAGTTTCAGCGCTAACCATTTAGAGAAAATTTTATAATCTGTATTAGTGAGACTCACTGGTCTCCAATTATTTATATTATTTCTCTCTAAGTTGTTTCCCTTATGCAGCAGTGTAATTACGCCCCTTTTTTGCGTTGTTGTAAGCTCTCCCTTTATCACTGAGTCGGACAGACTTTCCCACAACAATGTCTTAAGTCGTCCCCAGAAACACTTATAGAAGGGAGTCGTCAGTCCATCACTCCCAGGTGCTGACTCATTATTAAGTTTAGATAGTGCATATCCAAGTTCTTCTACTGTAATCTTATCTTCCATTATTTCTTTTTCGCTTTCATCTAATACTGGGTATTCAATATTTTCTAAATAGCTATTCAATAATGACTTTGCATCGGTTTCTGCACTCTCTTTCTTATACAAGTTTTTAAAAAACTGTCGAATCTGATTCAATATTTCTAATGGTTTTTTGAGGGCGTTATCATTCACTCTTAGTTCGTATAAAGTGTTTGCAATCCCCTTTCTCTTTTCCAATGATAGGAAGTATTTTGTGTTCTTTTTGCCCTCCTCTATCCACTTAACTCTCGATCTTATCTGAGCCCCCCTTGCTTTGTATAAAAGAAATACTTCTAAGTTCTGTTTTAAGATTGCCATTTCTTTTTGTAGGTTTTCATTACTCGGTTCTGCGAGTAGCTGCTTATTTAACCTTTCAATATCTAGTTCTAAATCTCGTTCTTTATTTTTCCTCAGTTTTTAAAAGTTCCCACCTAACAGTCGGTTCAAGCTCTAAGTTGTCCCGAATAAAAACGTAAATGAGCATATTCATTTCCAGAATGAAAATATCATCCTCCAGCAGTGAGTTGTTGAATTTCCAGATTGATGGTCCTTTTTTAAATGAAGCAGTATATATTTTTGCTATGACCCCTTGGTGGTCGCTGAGTGTAACAATTTCATGATAAACATTTTCGGTGTGGGCTAATAGGTTGTTATCACAAAATATGTAATCTAACCTTCTAGCTATGAAAGATGTTTTTCTGGCCCAAGTGTAGTCCTTTTCAGCTCCATGGTAGCAACGCCACGCGTCGAACAAGTCTAGCATGTCAGTCATTTTGTGCAGCTCGACGATTTCTTTTCGATCATGTGGCTCTCCAGCTACAATATCTAGGTTATTATCCCGAACGATATTAAAGTCTCCACATATTATCTTATTATTAAATAAAGACAGTGTTTTGGGTCAGCTGAGATATAAAAGATACTTTTTCTGCTTTCATTACTGGGCCGTATATGTTGAAGATGGAAAATTCTGATCCCCGTATTTTAATATTGATACCTAAAACCCACGCTGATGAATACACCAGTCTGATTTCTTCGAAACTAAAATTTTTATTGATGAGGATGATTTGGCCTTTACTTCTGTTTGTACCAGCGGAATAGAACATCTCTCCTCCCCATTCTTTCTTCCACTCCTCTCCCTGGTCATCCGTAACATGCGTTTCTTGTAAACATGCGATGTCGTACTTTCTGCATTTTTTAAAAATAAGTGTACGTTTACTTTTTTTATTTAGGCCTCTGCAGTTCAGAGACAATACAAGCATGGGGGTTTTTCTGAAAGCGTAGTCCTTTATCGGTCCTTGTCGTTTCCCGGTGGTCACACACGAGGGGGGTTCAAGTTAGGTTTCCTTTCCCTGCTGGCTGTGCTCGCAGCCTTCTGTTTCCTCCTCCTCCTGTCTCCTCACTTTTTCATTTGGTGAATCAATTGTGTCGCCGGCTCTTTTGTTCTGTAGGCTGTGTGAGCGTTGTTGTCCTCGACACGACATACTCCGTGAGCGGTTTAACATCATTTGTTTTATGTTTGTTTGTTTACCTGTTCCTCGTAATTCACCTATTCTGTCTTTTGTTTTTGGTCTACTGTTGTGTGTTCCCTGACTAGTTATATCTGAATACGTAGGTGAGCGAATACTTGTGTTTGTTGTGTGCTTGTCTGAGTCGTGCTCTGTGTTTGGGATGTCATTGTGTGTCACTGGTATGTTTTCCCCTTTGTGGTTGTCATCGTCAACTGGTGTCCTGTTAGTGTCACTGTTCTTTGGATGTCGTCCTGGTCGGATCTGTTCCCTGTAATAAACCGTCCCTCTCCATATACCTATAGGGATGGAAACTTCTAAATTGATTGCAGGGATGTCTGTGTACATAAAGCGCCTGCCTGTTTTATACCCAGTCCACCCTCCGTTCTCGTCTCTATAGTGGTCCTCTTTTATTGCTGACCTTAGCACTACCCCTTTGACAGTTAACGCCTTCTCTATCTCGTCGTTACTGACTGATAGTGGTATACCTCCGACGATGATTTTCGTGATGCTTCGTCCTGTGTCCGAGAAAGCAAAGGGGTTTCTTGCCAACAGTGACATCGATTGTCCCATGAAGACAATCCCTTCCGTAAGCAGTTTTTGTCTAGCCCCCGCCCCTTTTACATAGATCCTCCACAATCCCACACTCTTCTGAGCCCCCTCAATGCCTTGAGGACCCGTTTGTAGCCTCACAGGCTCTGCACAAGTCTAATCCCTTAATTAAACTACCATCTGGAGGGGCAATGGTTGAGTACAAGATAAAGCACACCCCGCGCCCAGTTATATCCGCACTAGCCCCGCTCGCCGTGTTAGAATCCGACATCTTGCACAGCTAATTTCGTAAGTGAGCCGAGCACGACAAACAGAAGCGCAGAATAGGCAAAAGAGCAGTCTAACGCTTTAGAGAAACTTCCACATATAATTAAGATCCACTTACCGGAATCTTTCTATGGAAACGATAATACAAAATCCGTCTGCACCTAGATACACTTCCAAATGCACAGAGCTAATGTATCATCCGGCTTTGACTTCAAAGCCGTCACCGGAAGTCCTAGACTTCAAAAGTTAAGTAGATTTAGTAGAATCTAACGGGTAGTTTATTGCTTCAGATTTAGCAGTTCTCTTATCTATAATATTTTATCTGCGAATACTGGGTGGCACTGGCCCAGGGGATGATGAAGACAATTATTTTTTATTAATTAATTTTACACTTGGTGAAGGTTAATTAAATTCTGTTAATCTATATCTTGATGTTGACTACAGTTGGTTAATATTTAGAATGATTGTGGTGTGTTTGGAATGGTTCTGTTGGCTTGACTGGCTTTGTCTCATTTTTGCACAAAAAATACTAATGGATTTATCCCATTTTGAAAAAAAAAAAAAAAAATTTCATTTGATCATGATTATCTGCAAAAGCATGCAAATAATATCTCATTTTGTTTTGTTATTTCAATGAAGCATATTCAACATTTATGATAAGCTTAATTAACAACAGATAACAAAAACGACTTGTTTGGAACAGAAATTGATGTTGTTCTCAAAATGAGAAAAATGGAGTAATCTCATTTTGCAGTCAAACCCTTCAATTGCAATACTACAGCAACGACTAACGGAAGCTTCGTCACCAATGACTCCCTTCACATGTCCAATCGGTTACAAAGTCCCACCAATGGATTTGAGCTCGAGTATGTTTTTGTCGGCGTTACATTGATAATAAAAGCATATTATTTTTTGTGTTTCTATAGAAATTGTAGAAAGTAACTCGCTGCCTGAAGCTCTTTATGAATGCAAAGCCTTTACATATTTACATTTTACTTCGCCAGTTTTTGTGGGTTCAGTGGTTACACACGGCGGTTGACCCTCTCTAAGCTGTTAATTTTTGTTTTATTATTAAATTTCCTTTGTTTTCTTATTTTAATTTATTATGGTGTACTCGAGTTAGGAGTTTCAGTATTAAAAGATTCGCATGATAGGTAAAGGAAGACAACGAGAGAGACACAGAGAGAGAGAAAGAGAGAGAGAGGGAAAGAGAGAGAGGGAAAGAGAGAGAGGAGCGAGAGAGAGAAAAAGAGAGGGAATAGAGAGAGAGGGGGAGAGATGCAAGTGGGCAGATAGATAGACACAAGAAGAAGATGGAGAGACATAGAGAGAGACAGATTCAGACAGACAAAATAGACAGACAGAAACAGAAATACAAAGAAGGGGAGCGTGAGAGGGATAGTAAGAAGACATACAGACAGACATAGGAAGTAGATGGGCAGACAGACAGACTTAGACCGACGACAGAGACAGAGAAAATGGGGGAGAGCAAGCAGGAGTGACAGATAGAGCAAGAGAGATGGGAGAGAGAGAGAGAGAGAGAGAGAGAGAGAGAGAGAGAGAGAGAGAGAGAGAGAATCTCTTTACCTAACAAGTACCAATCTTCCTTTGTGAATACTCTCGTAAATTGTTTCTTCACTCTTCTTTTGTCACTGCAACCTCTCTGGCCTGGAGCAAATAATATTTCAAACGTCTATTCAGAAGGATGAACAGTGGTAATTGAGCATCAGCTGTCCTAATGATGATCTACATTCCGACAAAAACCTTTGTTTTGGAACAAATAATGATGGTTTTACTTCCTGATGTCCTGACAAAAGAGTAGATAATTAGCATCATTACACAGGGTTCTGTTGTGTGTGTTGTATGAAGAAGTCTTCCAGATTTACAATTTCTACCATCCTTGTGGGAAAAACAAAAGTGTGGAGATAAATCCCAGCATAAAACTTTCGCTGTTCTTTCTAATTTCAATATGGCGACTGCAGTAAATATAGGTTCAATGCGATTTTTAAAGATTAACGTACCTTCTGTTTCATTGTTGCTTGTTCTTTTGTTTGTTTGGTTTTTACATTCTTCTATCTTTTTGCATGTATGTGATGTTGTTATTGTTGTTGCTGTTGTCATATCTGTTGCTGTTTTTGTTGTTGTTGATGTTCATCTTCTTCTCCTTCTTCTTTGTTTCATTTATATCTCTTTAAATGTATACATTATGACACTATCTAAATGCAAAACTACTTACATAATGCTATGATAACTTACTGAGGACAAAATAATCATAATGCGTGATGGAAAAATCAACTGAATTTATCAAGTAGTGATGAACCTCTGTTATCTAGCTGGGGACTTATTTGTTTCCTAACGTGAAATTCGTAAACACGTGGTAAGTGTGGACTTGTGGACCGACGTTGAAGTTCATAATGGCAATTCTTCTTTTAAACACTTACATTATACATAATGAATGGCCGGGCAATCCTACATAGATGGCAATCGGTATTGGTTATTAGTGATTTGACATGTTTTCCTTATTGTAAATCGCAGACGCTGTAGGAATGACTTTTTTCTACGCGGCTTGACATTTCAGTGCAGTGAAGCTGATCAGGCCGCGTCAGGTCACTCGATTATGAACCAGTTGATGACTTTACAGAACACATGCCCGAAAGAAGACATCGTAGTATATTTCACAACTGGTATCATAATAGAAACCATGGACAGAAGTTTATTTAAAATCCAAGATGTAGGAAATGTCTAAAAGAAAACCGAAAAAGGCGATCGGGGAACACGACCTCTACCCAAATGAAACAGAGGGGTAGGATAGGCAAATACATTCTGTACCTTTTAGGAGCAAGGAAACGGCACAATCCATGTGTTAGAAGTACTAAGTAGACATCCTTAGTTTCCAAACCCTCATTCAGATTCCAACATTCCACCCACAACTCTAATACTAGAAGGTTGTATACAATTTAAATAAAAATATTCAGTGGTACAGTATCTGAGACATTCCACGGTTACTGACGTGACCCCCAGACAATACATTTTAAGAAAGAAATTGCCTCTAAATAAATAACCAACCGTTTATGTCAAAGTGGATTGATCAGTCCTCCAGAAAAATGGTACGGAAATCACAAAAATGTGTTTTAATTAATAAAAGTTAACATTAGTCCATTCAATTGCCTTCACTTTAGTTGGTAACTGATGGGACAGAAAAATATACCGTGTTAGGTAGCAAAATTAAACTCCAAATTGGTGAAGCCAAACCAACAGGATTAGTGAACAATATTTTTTTTCTACATTCAAAGATGCAGTCGAGCATACAGAAAAAGCATAAATTATCAAGTTTTACTTTTAAGCAACATTGCTTTTTGGGTAACTGATAGGACCAGAGTCTTGATAACTGATGGGAGGTTGTAAATGTGCGCTCTTTACCAAGATGGCCGCAATGTCATATGATCACGCAAATTAAGATAACGCTGACCAAAAACATTATTCAATTACTACCCTTTACAACACAACCATTAATTTATGTTTCCCAGGCATGGTTTGAAAAATGGCTCTTGGGTAACATATTACTTGGAATGTCCCATCTCGAAATGGCTGTTTTACTTTCATTTTGTTTTAGAAACTAATATTTAAAAAAAAAAAAAACTCATCTGAAGAAAACGGGCTTGGGTGGAGGGGGGAAGGGGGGAGGGGGGTATTGAGGAGACGGGTGTATGTGATGTTTTCGATTTCAAATACAACCGCTAATTGTTATAATTATTATTGTTGTTATTAGCTGGCGTACCCCCACCCCTTTCCTTTCTCTCCCCATCCCTTTCTTCATTTTTCTATCAAACCCTCCCCTCCCCCTCCCCCAGTCGTTCTGTACCCCCAGCCCCCAAGCTTTTCTTTTCCCACCTCTCTCCCCCCTCTTTGAATCTCTCTCCTTTTTCATCCCTCTCTCCCGCTCCTTTCTCTCCAACCTCCCCCGCCCCTTTCTCTCTCTCTCTCTCTCTCTCTCTCTCTCTCTCTCTCTCTCTCTCTCTCTCTCTCTCTCTCTCTCTCTCTCTTTGATAGATTCAATAAAGCCAAATCTGCCGATACTTTCCTCCTATATGTTTTGAAATACTCAGGTTCCTGTCAGTCCAATATATCTGTAATCTGGTTTTATTTGTCTTTCATTTTCGCCTTCGATCTCACCTCGCACAATGTACGGTATGCTAATGATTGAAGCATCTACAGTTTATGCATTTACGTCTTTGCAATAATATAGACTGACGCTAGTAACTGTCTGCTTGCTATTTTATCTTTGCAATTCTTGTTAGTGGTAAGTCAGACCAAGGCTGGCGTATGTCCCACACTGGTGGCTCACCACCTAATTATTACGCATCACACTAAAACACTGCCCACACCGATGTTGTATGGGTAGTGAGTAATGTTTTAATGTGCTGCGTAATAATTAGTGTGAGGCATACACCAGCTTTGGCCTGGCTTACCGATTATAGTGTGTCAGTGTTAATAGGCGATTTAGACGTGGCGATAAATTTTGTCTCAAGGATATCTGTGCGACTGGATCTCCCCGATATCCGGGCGGTCTTTTCGATGTTGTTTATACCCAGCGTTTTCTGGTTATTTAGACACAACGATACACAAGGGTTTTCCGGTCTCGTCGATTAGTGTGCAATGGCGGATCCTGTGTTAGACGACATTTTGGCGGCGTATGTTTTAATAAAACACAGAAAAAAAAGGCGCACAAGGTCCATTTGGGCTAAACAGTGTTTGTTGAAAAGAAATAAACTGTCTCATATTAACCTTATGAGAGAAATTAGAGTGTATCCAGAAGATTTTAAAAACTTTATTCGCATGGGTGAAGATATGTACTCTAAGCAAGTTGAACGTGAAAGCCGCGGGGTCTCTTGATCCTTCAAAAGTAATGGGAAGTACCAAAATTTGGATTGGTATATTGACTCCAACCAAACCCAGATACTTTTGATTGCTCAATTTTCATCATTTCTTTTCCGTAGCAGTTGCAGAAATTGCTTATTTTCTTAACAACTGTTTCTTTATCCGCATTTTCTTCAAATTAAATGTTTTTACTAATTGAAATAGTTCTCCGTAAGCCTTTTCTCTCAAAAATTTGTTTGAATAGTATTTCGACTTAATTTTCCATAAACATTCTCTATTACGATACATTTCCATAAAAAATGAAATATTCTCTTTTGACCAAGTCGACATGCTAGCGGACATGTAGAAAAGTCTTGAATGATGTCAAAAACAATAGAAAACGAAGGTGAGGGAGGGGAAGGGGTTGCTCGGCCCCGAGAATTCAGTTGCACTTTCTGTATGTTTGTGTGGTTGCGTGTGATTCTGTGTGTGTGACAGAAAAAATTACAAACTCTTTTAAAATGTAGAATTTTAGAATTCTGGTCGGTGACCCCCCCTATTTTGAGGTCACTGAATTCAAATCTAAAAAGTCGAAATAAACTTAAAATCAAAGTAAATATGGGTACATTCATTTTACAATCCCCCCACTAGGCCAAAAAGATGACTCATCGCCAGGTGTTCGCCACCGATCCCACATCGCACGGATGAAAATTCAGGCACTGCCTGAATTCAGGCTGGTCGGGCCGATCGCTCGCCCACCCCCTTGATATCGGGGTCTTCAAAGTGATATTTTAAGTAACTATGTTTGATATATGTATATGATCTCTTTCTATATATATACTTTCTTTCTATATTGAAAGAGAGAGAGAGAGAGAGAGAGAGAAAGACATATTTATTTACAGCGGTCTCTGCAACATGTATGCGAAATTTAAATTAATGTGCACAATTTTATTCAACTTTTTCCTCCGGTCACACGTGTCATGCACAAGGCAGTCTGTTCAGTGGAGTGCCGGATAAATGTGGCGCATGGGCGCCGCAAGATCTCTCGGCATGCTGCCTGCGTAACTGAAGACTCCCCTGGACTCATCCCGAATTCTTCTAACACGGCCGAGCGTATACATGCTTAAATGACTCTTCAAGGAAGGGGAAAAAGGAGAGACCATTAGTACAGTGTATTAAGACCCAGTGATGTTATGACTGTGCATAGTATTTGGTGTAAGCTAATAATGATACGATGTGATTTCGCATCTGTCCATTTCCTTTAAGATCAGAGCACTTTATTTGAGCAAGGAAGCATTAACCAACACAATTAATCGTGCGTTAGAAAATTGTCATTCCATGCAAACAGAAGGAATGTCTTATACTCTAGTTGATCCCATCTGTCTTAATTAGGACTAAAAGGCTATCGACTTTCCCAAATAGGAAACAATAAAGTGACTGTGTTGCCTTCATCTAATACACTCATCCATGACAATACATGTCAGCAAAGGTAGCATTCACACGATCGATTTAGTACAGAGCGGTGTGGACGGCCAGGGGAAATTAACAGTCAATTAACTGTTTGTGCTATTAGCATGAATATTATTTCCTATCTTGCCCACAGTGTGCACTGATTTCTGTCAAACTACAGAGGCACTCCCGTGATCTAAGCATCATACATCTGATACAAGTTTCCCAGATTTTTGTGAAAATGATGATAAAAATAACCGGCTGAAAAAACCAGCACCTTGGTAAAATTCTAATGTAATAGAAAATTCAATCACCGATAATTATTGCGTCCACACATCATGTCAATCGGAAACTTTACTTAGGAACAACGTCCATTTTGCGGACAATCCCAAGTCTCAGAAAATCGTGGAAATAAAAACGATGATGACGATCACCAGTAATAATGATACTGAATTATCATAATATTTACTTCTTTTAATATGGTCATTTATTTATGTTTTTTTTTTTTTTTTAATCTGAATTGTGTACATTTTTGGTAAAGGCACCAAACTTTGTGGGTGAATAGGTTACTTCAAAATATACAAAATTGATCTCACAGATAACGAGACAGGAACCGTTGGAAGTGCACAGATTGTGTGTGTGTGTGTGTGTGTGTGTGTGTGTGCATGCGTAAAACGGAAGCACCGCCAAACTTATACACTGCACAACATTGCAGTAGTAGCGCAGTGTCATCAAAATGTCGTCCAGATGTTTGGAGAGGAATGAAAGGACCCGTTCTTCCTATTTCAAAAACCATACTGTTAAAAACCTAAATTGCAGTCGTTTAGTTAAAAAAAACAAAAAAAATCTGTGCGGATGGCACGAGGGTTTGGGAAAAGGCTAAAATGTAAAATAGAAAAAAAGAAAAAAGGTCACAAAGCCCGTTGTGATGTTTCCACTTTCTCTCAATAACTTTCTTCTGACACCAGCCGAGATGGGCACGGCACAAACACACTATATTATTAATTCATTCAATAATAATAGGAACATAGGTCATACAATTTCATGTGAATTTCGATGGAATGAAGTTGATGCAAATCAGTACATGATAATTAAAAGGCTTCGTAATATTCAATTTCTAGCACATTTTATAAAACACACGGGTACATTCAGCTTAAGGAAACCTCTCCTTTAGGGGTGTATGGCGCTATCTGGGCACTGGTTCTTCCTCTCTACTCTGGCTTGACTGCGCAGTTAGATCAACAGATATCGGCAGGTACCAATAAGTCGGGAAGCCAAGAAGCCACGATGTCGTTAATCAAAGTACAAGAAGTTGAGAAGCCAAGAATGTGTTTTTCTTCCTCCTCTGTAGAAAAACTATCGCAACTTCCTAATCTACTGCTGGAAGGCATGACTTCCATACTTACTCCATGTCGGATATTCATCATTAATACTTTTAACCGCTGACACTGTTATAAGTCAGGCTGCCGCTCCCATACTCCATAGGCTCCCATATAGGCAATAGAATAAACGATCAATACAGTTTTAATGATATTTACACGTTCCCCACGAAGAATAACGCTCTCTCTAACAGACCCCATCCTATAAGGTTTCGTAACATATATATAACGGCGTTTCCGTGACTCTCTCAGAGGCAGTAGTTATACCAAAGTAAACCCCCTAGATTTAGGTTCTACAATTATGAACATTAAGTAAAATACACATACATCGTACAATTAACTTACCACTCAGCAACAGCTCAAATGCCGACAAGATACCAACGATACCATGCTCCGACAAAGGATGTTTGCGGGTTCCCTGACCTTCCCCACTCACAAGACTAGTACAAAGTTACAGTTGCAGTTGTGGTCTCCTCTTCGGCACGAAGCTGGTGAGTGCTCTCAGCGGTCTGAAGTTGGAAGGAGCGTTCGGGGATTTATACCCAGTCAGGTAGCGTCCCAAGACGCTCACCGAGTGTACATTAGTTATCCTAATAGCCACCCCCGTCGACTCCACGTCAAATACTATTGAAGCATCTCTACCCCCCAAGCAATTCCCAGGTGATCTGATCGTCAAGTACGGCGGTCAGGTAAACACTACCCTTTTCGGGTGTCAACGCTTTCCGTTGCATCCCGTACTTTCCCCCTCTGGCCTACAATAACTCTGTCTCCCCGCCGTCAACTATCTTCCCACGCTATTTATACCTTGCCAATCTGTGACCCTGTTACACCCGTCGATAAAAATAACAACATTATCAACCACAACAACAAAAAACAAAACTATCCAATGAATTCAAAAACAAATAATAATAAATCTCCCTCTTTCTCTCTCTCTGTCGGTCTCTCTCTCTCTCTCTCTCTCTCTCTCTCTCTCTCTCTCTCTCTCTCTCTCTCACTCTCTCTCTCTCTCTCTCTCTGTATATATATCTCTATAAATAAGTGAAGACTTTGAAACTTTGAACTATAGGTATAAAAACGGCTGGATGTAAAATCGTGAAATTTTCTGTGCTCAGACAGAACGAATATTATTAGGTTTTTACGATATCTGACTGCAGATTAAATATTGCAACGAATTTCTAAAAATAAAATTAAATATAGTTCATTTAATTTCTCCTAGCGTGTTTTCATTCTTTTTCACCGCCCCGGTATTTTTCGTTCCGCCATATCGTTTCGCGATTTATATAAATCTAGCAAAGTTGCCAAAGTTAGCAGCAGAATTTCACAAACCTATGCATGTTGTAAATCGCAGTCATTCACTTAAGCCTGTACACAGGCTTTTAGACATTTAATCTGACTAAAAATAATAAAATATTTATGTTAGGCATAATAAGCACAGACTTTCAGTCGGTCTAAATCAAACATCAAAATGCCTCCCACCAATCCGCAAAAAAATGAGCATAGTTTGGCCTAAACTTAAAAATCTGGGCACCACCTCATGTCCGTCAAACGTAAACAAAGCGGTCGGCGTTCACCATATGCTCAATCTTGAGATTTTAGTAACGTTTGTGCTTCTTGCCTAGGCGTGTTGACCCACAGTTACAAAAAATCCTACATCTTTATGCAAAAGTCAATATAGTTTTGTTTAAAATAGCAGCGATCGACGTCCGCTTACTGACAGACAATAATAGGTTTAGGCTAGGCGATCGATGTTCACTTCCACTAGAGGCTAGGCCAGGCCTCGCCTTGATTCTTGATTCGTCTTCTCTACTGACTCTACAAAATAATAATAGAATCGAAGTGCACCTAAAACGTTACAAAACCTGTGACATATTTTAAACAGTTAACTTTCAAACATGCCCCCAAAACGTCGAGCGACCTTAGGTCGTTCAACCCCACAAGCAAAGAGGATGAGAGTTCTCAGGCAACAAATATATGCCAATCCTGACAACAACGAAAATGTCGAAAACGAACCATTGTTGAACAATCAACTGTTAGAACTTAACAATGAAAATGATTTAGATCTAGATCAAGGCCTACCACACGTACCAGTTAGAGGAAACACATCCAAATATCCCGCCCTAAACTACAACCCAGCAACCTTCACTGAATTGTGCAGCATCGGAGGCCTGACAGTTGTTGGTGAGCATTGTAATGCTACAAAGTTTAGTACAGACACTAAGGCATTTTTTTGTGGAAATTGCAAGTTTCAGCTCGATCAGATGCCACAATTACCAACAGATATTCATAATTTGTATCATCACATGTCACCTTACTCTGAACATTTCTTGAGTAACATAAGGAAGTATAACTGTGCATTTCAGATGACGCCATTCGGTTGCAAAGAGCTAAATTTGGCTGAATGGAATCCTAACTTCAGAATTCAAGGTCAGCTTGGCCACCTTATTGGCTCCTTAGCACCTACAAACAATGAACAATCTGCGTTTTTGCAAATATATTTCTTGGATGCAAATGAAGAGATTAACTCGAGAATGAACATTACAGACAACCTCAAGCATGATGTTGTAACTATCCTACAGACCACTTTGCATAACAACAATAAGTATGTACGTGAGCTGAAGTCTGCATATGAATATGCAACACAAAATCAATTGCAGGATTTTAGCATTACCATACATGAAAAAATAAGGCCTCTTGGAGAACACGAAAGACGATACAATGCACCCACAACAAAAGAAATTGCTCTTTTGATGCCAAATGAACCGTTTGGCCATAGGGACATCATCATTTGCTACAAAAACAATCAGTTGAAACGCATATGTGAACCCCATCAAGCATATGACCCGCTCCAGTATCCTTTACTTTTTCCCCTGGGGAATGACGGATGGAGCTTACACGTTAAACTCACAAAGAAAGCAACACAGCTAATCTACTACCTCTTTCATTTGCTCACAGGACCCGGCAATTACCTCCTGTTAGCACGCCGCCTACTTCAACAGTTTTCTGTCGATGTGTACGCCACGATTGAGAGTGAACGTCTTCAGTTTCTGCGACGTGAACAGAAAACATTACGTGCAGAAAATTACAAGGAACTGCATGATGCCACTATGTCAGGAGATGGCGACCCAAGAAATATTGGGCAAAAGGTTGTGCTGCCAGCAACATTTACAGGGGGTCCAAGGTATATGTTTGAAAGACAACAAGTTGCAATGTCTTATGTTCGCATGTATGGACGGCCTGATCTTTTTATCACCATGACAACCAACCCAAAATGGGTTGAAATCACCAACGAACTGCAACAAGGCCAGCAACCTCATGACCGATCAGACTACTTGGTAGTTCGTGTGTTCAAACTCAAACTAAACAAGCTCATGGATTTGCTTAAGAATGAAGCCTTTGGGCAGTTGCTAGCATGGCTTTACTCCATCGAGTTTCAAAAAAGGGGACTACCGCACGCCCATCTACTTTTGTGGCTCACAAAGAAGTGCAAGATTTCGCCTGATGCAATAGACGCAGCAGTTTCCGCAGGGATTCCAGATAAAAACGAAGACCCCCGACTCTACACCATCGTTACTTCTAATATGATCCATGGGCCATGTGGGGAGGCAAATCCATCTGCTGTTTGCATGAAAAATAGAATTTGTTCAAAAGGATTTCCAAAGAACGTTCTGCTGGAAACTGAACAAGGGACGGATTCATATCCAAGGTACAAAAGAAGAAAACCAGATGATGGTGGCTCCACTGCAGTACTGAAATCAACCAAAAATGGGGAGACAACTGAAAAACAAATTGACAATCATTGGGTTGTGCCATATAATCCTTGGCTTTTGCGTCAGTTAAACTGCCACATGAATGTTGAAATATGTACATCAGTGAAAAGCATCAAATATGTACTCAAATATGTACACAAAGGAAATGACCAGGCAACTTTCCAAATCAACTCAAGCACAACCGAAGACTCTCCGAATGATGAAATTAATTTTTTTCTCAATGCACGCTACATCGGCAGCACAGAAGCAGCATGGAGAATTTTCAACTATCCGCTGCACGAACTTTTTCCATGTGTAGTACAGTTGGCAGTTCACTTGAAAAATGGCCAACGAGTGTACTTTACTGAGGATACAGCAGCTGAGAGAGCAAGAAATGAACCTCCATCAACCACCCTTACAGCATTTTTTCAGCTGTGTCGTGAAGACACCTTCGCATCAAATTTGCTGTACATAGACGTTCCTAGATTCTATACATGGCATGCTTCTAAGAAAGTATGGAACCGAAGAAAGAGAGGCACTAAAGTCCAAGATGTGGAAATATATGAAACTCAAACTCTAGGTAGAATTTATACTGTCAGTCCCAGACAGGGAGAGTGTTTCTTTCTCAGAATTTTACTCCACTCAGTTAAAGGTCCACGATCTTTTGATGCTCTGAAAACTGTGAATGGTGTTATCTGTAGCACATACCGAGAAGCATGTCTCCTTCAGGGTCTACTAGATGACGACAGTATCAGTATCAGCTGCTCCACAGGCTTTACGTTCTTTGCTTGCCATTATCATAACCCAATGTAATCCAAGCAATATCAGGAATTTATGGCTACAGCACAAAGCTGACTTAACTGATGACATTCTACATCAAAACATCAGTCAGGAAGAAGCAGAAAATATTGCATTAATTCAGCTTGAAGACGTTGTACTATCCATGGGTAACATCCACTGGAATCATATGGTCTTGAAAAACCACGAAGAGACCCTGTAGAAAGAATAGGACAGGATTATCGCCGTGAGCTCACATATGATCTTGACGCTGAAAAAATCAAATCTGATAGAAATCAAACTATGATGACTCCTGATCAACTAAATGTATTTTTGACATTCATTCAGCCAGTTAGAGAAAAAACAAAAGGAATATTTTTTCTCGATGCTCCAGGGGGATGTGGCAAAACATTTCTCATAGAATCCATACTGGCACACATAAGATCTGAAGGCAAGATTGCAATTGCCACAGCTAGCAGTGGACTGGCGGCAACACTCATAACTGGTGGGAGAACAGTTCACAGCACGTTCAAAATTCCTTTGGATTTGACAAGATCTGACCAACCAATGTGTTCCATCAAGAAAGGCACATCACTTGCGCGACTAATTCAAGATTGCAGTGCAATAATTGTAGATGAGGCACCAATGTTCAACAAGATTGTATTCGAAGCCCTAGACAGAAGCTTAAGAGACATTACTTCAGTCAATGAACCCATGGGTGGCATTCCAGTTTTGCTGTGTGGTGACTTCAGACAAATTCTACCCGTCATCAGATCTGGAACTAGGGCCAACATTGTAAATTCATGCATAAAAAATTCGTATCTGTGGCAATCTGTGACGCACCTTTCCTTGAGTACAAACATGCGTGTTCACCTGCACAATGATCAAGATGCAGAATTATTTGCCAATCTGCTTTTACAAGTTGGAGATGGAACAAGAACAGTTGTTGCTGAACCAGATATTATTAACATCGAAGAGCTTGGACACACTGCAGATTCACTTGAAGATTTGATCAACATAGTTTTCCCAAATTTCATGAACAATATACATAATGCAGATTGGTTGTCTGAAAGAGTTATCTTAGCACCATTGAACGAGTCTGTTGCTAAAATCAATGACAAGTTAACAAACATGATGCCTGGGCCAGCAAACGTGTATCGATCTGTCAACACAGTCATCACAGATGACGATGCAACACATTACCCTACGGAGTTTTTAAATTCCATCGAGATAACAGGCTTACCACCACATATCCTCATGATTAAAATTGGGATGCCTGTAATGATCCATCGTTCTCTCAATCCCCCACGTTTAATGAACGGAAAAAGATGCACTGTCACAAAATGTTTAACAAATGTGATAGAAGTAATGATTTCCTGTGGACCATACAAAAATGAAAAACATCTCATTCCCCGGATACGACTTCAACCAACTGACACCGCACTGCCATTCAACTTTAAACGACAACAGTTTCCATTGCGGCCATGCTTCTCCATGACCGTTAATAAGGCACAGGGGCAATCGTTACGGGTGGTTGGACTGGATGTCAGGACTTCCGTGTTTTCTCATGGTATGCTGTATGTGGCATTGTCACGCACAGGAAAGAAAGATGCTGTGCACATCCTCTCACAAAGTGGAACAACCAGCAACGTCGTGTACAGATAAATTTTTGACTGAGTGGCATCTCATCATACTATAATGGAGCTAGGGCTCTAACTGTTGACACACTTACTGATCCACAGAAACAACAAAAAATTATACAAAAATATGCATTAGATTAGTTGACCAGTGGAAATGTGCAGGATGCTAATGAGAAACGAATTTTATGCTTGGTAAAATATCATATTTTGCTGCTTTTATCGCGAATAGAAATGGTGAGAATTCACCATGAACTCACCGAACCGATTTTTAAGCCATTTTGCCCGGGACAGTAATTTATTTCATTATTTGCCAAGTTAGCATATTTTTCACCCAAAAAGAAAAATATTGGCCTCCACATAATTAAGTTTGGTCTGCCAAAATTGTGATATAAGTAATGTTTGTTCTACCCTTCGACTTTTTGTTTGACAGCAGAATAACAAACATTATTTAAGTTTGTGAAAAATAGACTTTCCTACCTTCAGGAAAAGAATTTTATAATGGCCTACAAAAGAAACTGTATGGCTTATTTTTGGCCTCTGTTAAATTAAAATTTGGCTTTTTTTCAAGTCATCTTTCTCTAAAAGGCAGGAAATCTGAATGTGGATGAGATTGTATCACTTTTTGCATGTGTCAGTGGTGTTATCTTTTTTTCAAGTAAACTTGGTTGCATGTGAATTTGAGGCGTGCAGTGGTGTTATTCAGAAGTTAGATCTACTCTATAAAATTTAGTAAAGTAAATAAGTTAGATCTACTCTATAAAATTTAGTAAATAACAGTGGCAACATGTGATAGATCTAGATCAGATAGATCTCTAAATGTTGCACAATGCCTAGGAAGAGCAATCGTACCTGCTTTTCTCCTAGAACGCGTAGACAAGACAATAGAAGAGCTCAGGAGAGGGATAGGCTAGAAGACACTCGAAGAGTTCAGGCGGAGGAGAGGGTCAGGCATCGTCAACACCTAGAAAATGAGATTGAAACAGTAGAAAATAGACCTAGACAACGAAAAAGAGAGCCAACATGTGGACTTGCTCTTAATGCTACTACTTTTGTGGAAGGTGCTGTTGACCCAAGGCTGCATTCCCACTCATGTGGTAATTTCAACATCGTATGTCCACACTGCAATGCCATAAGATGGCCAAATGAAAAAAGTACGTTTTGTTGCCAGAATGGCAAAGTAAAAATTTCACTTCCACCACCACCCCCGGAGGAGATTGTCAAATATTACGATGTGACAAAGAGTGGAAAATTGTTTTTACCGCACAGTAGACGTTACAATAATGCTTTGGCATTGGCATCTATCGGATGTACACAGATTAATCAGGATGGATTCAACCCCACTTTCAAAATTCAGGGGAAACTTTATCACCGCATGGGAAATCTTCTGCCAGATCAGGAAAATCAAAACCATCCCAAGTTTGCACAAATTTTCTTCCACGATGCCGATACTGAGCTACAAACCAGGTTAGAACATGCAAACAATGACTTATTAGACACACAAATTTTGCAAGACTTGCAAGAGATCTTGCACAAAAACAATACATATGTCAAGTCATTTAAGTCTGCAGTTGAATTATGTGCACAAAGAGAAGTCAATGACCTGCGTATTGTTCTGCATGCCGGCAAAGTACCCCCTAACAATGGGCATGTGAGATCGTTTAACCTACCGACAACAAGTGAGGTGGCCGCAATTCTTCCCGGTGAGACTACTGGAAATCTGGATATAATTGTGAGATGCAGAGAAGGTGATGGACACGAGTTGAGAAGAATTAGCACATGTCATCTTTCCTACGACCCACTGCATTATGTGCTCATGTTTCCTACCGGATGTGATGGCTGGCATCTTGGTTTAACAAAAACTGACAATAGAACCTTAACTGCTTCTGATTTCTACTGCTTCCGCCTCCAGGTTCGTAATGGAGATTTCAACATTGTTTTCAAGATGAAAAAATTGACACAACAATATGCAGTGGACCAATGGGCAAAGATTGAAGGTGGTCGTTTGGACTGGGTCCGCAGGAATCAAAAAACAATACGTGCTGAAAAATATCAAGGCCTTATGGATGCTGCTCATAGTAATGATACCGTGGACATTGGAATGAAAGTAATATTACCAGTAACAATCTACGGCTCGCCCAGATTTTATAATGAAGCTTTCCAAGATGCAATGGCCATTGTAAGACACTTGGGCAAACCAGACATATTTATAACATTTACCTGCAACCCCAGGTGGCCTGAGATTACAGCAGCACTACATCCTGGTGAACAACCATGTGACCGCCCAGATCTTACGTGCAGGGGGTTTAAACAGAAATTTGATTCTTTGATGGACGATCTCTTGAAGAAAGATATATTTGGAACAGTCAAAGCGCATACAGTGACAATTGAATTTCAGAAGAGAGGATTGCCACATGCACACATACTATTGATTATGGCTGCAGAATACAAGCCAAGCTCTCCAGACATAATTGATCAAATTGTAACGGCTGAAATTCCAGACAAAGAGAGAAATCCTCGCCTTTACCATATCATCACCACCAACAATGTTCACGGCCCATGTGGAGGAATAAATCCAAGCAGCCCATGCATGGATCAACATCAGTGCACTAAACATTTCCCAAAGCCGTTTCAAGATTCTACAAGAGTCACTGAATCGTCATACCCACAGTATAAACGCAGATCTCCAAGCAGCGGTGGACACACACATAAAATGTCCATCAAGGGAAAAGAGTTCACCGTAGACAATTCTTTCATTGTGCCTTTTAATCCCACGTTGTCTCTCAGATACGAAGCACACATCAATGTTGAAATCGTTCATTCAGTTCAGGCTGTGAAATATTTATACAAGTACATTACTAAAGGCCAAGACCGAATTATGATGGGCGTTCAAGGCGCAGAAAATGATGAGATAACCAGCTTCGTAAATGCCAGATACATTTCGTCAAGTGAGGCATTCTGGAGACTTTATGGCTTCGAACTGCATAGAAAGCATCCCCCTGTTGAAAAGTTGCCATGCCATCTCCCAAATGAACAAACTGTTCTATTCCAGCCTGGGGAGGTTCAGCAAGCTCTACAAAATGGACCACCATTGACAAAATTTACTGCGTACTTCAACACCAATGCAGAGGATGAGAACGCAAAAAGTATACGGTACCCAGACTTTCCTCACTATTTCACTTGGAATAGAACGGACCGTAAATGGCAGAGGAGGAAAAGAGGTCAAAAGGACAAAAACAATCCAGAGCAGTTCATGACTGACTGCATTGGGCGTATTCGAACCGTCACACTCAGCCCTCACCAAGCTGAGTTGTATTATCTGAGAATGCTGCTTCACCATAAAACTGGAGCTATCAGCTTTGATGATCTCAAAAACATTGATGGTGTTCAGTGCCCAACATTTCAAGATGCCTGTCAAAAGCTTGGTTTACTTGATGACGATGCAGAAAAGGATGCAGCAATGGAGGAGGCATCAGCCATACGGTTTGGTCCACAGCTTCGCCTTGCATTTGCTACAATCTTAATTTACAACAGACCAGCAAATCCTCTAGAGTTCTGGAACAGACATAAAATGGAACTGTGTAGGGATGTTATGAGGCAACACAATACTGATCAGCTCAGCAACATCATTGAAAATCAGGTACTGATCTACCTTCAAGAAATACTTGATCACGAAGGACTACTTCTCGACAAGGATTTTCAGCTGCCGAAAGCAGAGATAGAAAGAGATCAAAATGGAACGCCGACAATCATCTTCGAGGAAATGAATCAGAATTGTGATGCGCTCAGAGACAAAGTCCACAATGAATATCCAAAACTTAATAGGCAACAGAAAGAAGTTTTTGATGCAGTAATGGACTCAGTTCTCAATAGATATGGAAAGATCTTTGCTCTGGATGCTAGTGGAGGAACTGGAAAAACTCGCACTATTAACCTGATTCTTGATTCTGTGCGCGCACACAAGAAAATTGCTCTGGCTACAGCTCTGTCAGGAATTGCAGCAACTTTGTTATCAAATGGGAGAACACTACACAGCAGATGCAAAGTTCCGCTCATCATCAATGAAACCTCAATGTGCAATGTTTCTCCCCGTGATGCGACTGGCATGTTACTTCGCAAAACTGAACTGCTGATAGTTGATGAAATATCAATGGGAAATAAGCACATTTTTGAAGCTGTGGACAGAACCTTGCAGGATCTACATGGGAATGAGTCACCATTTGGGGGTATCACAGTGCTGCTTGCCGGTGATTGGCGCCAAATACTACCTGTTGTTCGTCATGGAGCCAGACCTCAGATTGTTGATGCAACATTCAAGTCTTCATATTTATGGGGCAAAGTAAGTGTGTATCAGCTGGAAGAAAATATGAGGGTTGCTTTGTCGGGTGAATCAACAGAATTTTCAGACTACCTGCTGAGCATCGGCGATGGGACACAGTTGGTGGATAAAAGTATTAGCGAATTTGCCATGAAACTCCCTGAAGATATGACAGTGAAAAGTGAACAAGAGCTGTTGGATTTTGTATTCGGAGGTATGGAAGAAAACTATAATGACTCTGATTGGCTGGCGTCACGTTCAATCATTTGTCCAACAAACAAGGATGTTGATGAAGTAAATGGCAAAATTTTAGAGAAATTACCTGGCGAAACAAAATTATACAGAAGTCACGATTCAGTGGAAGAAAATGAGCACCAGTACCCCCTAGAGTTTATAAACTCATTGTGTCCCTCGGGTATGCCACCTCACAAACTAATGCTGAAGAAAAACTGTATTATCATACTGCTGCGCAACTTAGATCCTGCAAATGGACATTGCAATGGGACTCGCTACACAGTCCAGAACCTACATGAGCATATCATCGATGCTGAAATAGCATGTGGACCGCATGCTGGGAAACAGTTGTTCATTCCTCGCATCCCAATTGTGCCATCAGACAACATATTCCCATTTCATATGAAACGGAAACAGTTTCCTGTCCGACTGGCCTTTGCCATCACAGCAAACAAGTCACAAGGACAGACTTTGACAAAAAGTGGCATTCATGTGCGGCAGCCTTTTTTTTTCACATGGACAGTTATACGTAGCCATGAGCCGTGTTGGCTCCAGGGACTCTGTGAGATTGTTAACGGGAAACAGCTCTCTTCACACAGAAAATGTGGTCTACAGAGAAGTTCTCCAGAACTGACAAGTCAAGGTAAGAAAAATGTCATGGGGGTATTGAATGACAGTTGTGTGTGTGTGTATAATGTCCCTGCATGTCATCCACCCCGTTCGTAGAACGGGGAAGTCAGCTAGTCAAGGTAATAACATTTCCTTTGATTATCACTATGTTACTTTAACTTTCATCACTAACCACTAACCCCTCCAAACCGTTCATTGAACGGGTAAACATGCTGGTATATATATATATATATGTGTGTATGTGTGTGTACTAATGTATCATTAGGCTGTTTTTTGGTAACCTTAAAGATACAAAATACTGTATTGCACCTTTGAGGAGAACGATAATATGTGGTTGCCCTAATGATTGGCCCTTTCATTCCCAAACGAAAACGATTTTTAGTTCAAAATTAATGTTATGCCAAATTAAGAACTGACCTTTCGAGTTTTAGTGCTTAAAAGATCAGACCAGAAATCACACACACTTTTCAAAGCTCGCTCAGTAGTGAGTGAATAATACAAACACAACCGGAGAAAGACAAGGATAGAGAGCAGATGCTAAGCTTTTATTTAAAACCTAACACTCCTAGTTTTTCGTGGGTGGTATAATGATAGGGAAGCAAACAAAACGGTAATTCTCTTCGATTTCGCAGCATCCGATATGGCTTAGCGGCGTCGGCACCTGCGCGCCAGTCAAGACAGGGTTCGGCCGGTGATTAATGGCCTCCCCGCGTGCGAACTAGATCTAATTGATCCGCTCTGGTAGTGAGAATAAACCGCCGTGCCATACGGCTGATACTTGGAAGGTTGTTTTTTTCTTCCCATTGTAAACTGAGTGTGATCTCATTGGAAAGGGAGCATGACGAGTGTGTGCGAATCATTGATTCGCCTCTATAGGCCTATCATGAGTGTTATCAGTCAGAGGGATCCCATGCTTCTCAAAATTCAAAAGGAGTACTTTCATAGATCTATTGTGTGCATCCCCATTATTTATCACTTTCACATTTGTGTGGCATTTCCAATAATTAAAAACTGCAAAATCTATTTGGCTTAGATTTAAATGGAAAAAAAATCTAGATGTAGATCCAGGCCTAGAGAAAAAACTTTTGGATATTTAGATCTGTACTAGTTCTAGATATGTAGCCAGATAAAAATTATGAGATTTCAGGCAGTTCGAGTCAATTTAGAGCCTTACAAAATTTTAAGAGCCAAAAAGCTGCCAACTTCAATCATAGAGATTGTGGACCAATGGTGAACAAGAAGTTTTTTTTTAATCCTTCTTCAGTCATATTGGGTAATAGTTTTGGGACTAAAAGATGCACGTCCTCCAGAATAAAGCTCTGAAACAGTAGCACACCTATAGGGACTTGTCTGTAAGAGAAAGAGTTGGACGCATAGAAAGAAAGCTAAATAAGAGATTTAGATCTAATAGTTTCTTGTCAATTTGGAAGCCACACAATGTTTTAGGACCAAAAAGTCACTTGCAAATAATTACGGAACAGTCCATAAGAAGGAAAGTATCCGCCTGTGAGACGTTCAACACATTTTTGAGGGGCTTGTACTGTAATCACGAACATGCCTCCCTCCCAGCGGTGATATTGGACAAACATCCCATGTTGTTTTTCTTTTTCGATAATAATGACAATGAACCACATCTCGGGCCAACACACATTGAGTAAAAATAAAAAGCTGTGCCTTATTTCAAGCCAGATAATTATGTCTTCCATTCACATTTTTCTCTCAACAACGTGCTTATTCGCAGATGGGGGGGGGGGGGGGTTCTTGAGATTTTCTGATGTCTACTATGGAAAAGTTCTCCCGTATTCCTCAGTCTGCGATGGCGCAATGGCTAGCATCTGCGGTTATCAGTCGGAGACTATGGGTCCGGTCCGTCCTGGGTTCAATCCCACGCCGAAGCATTTTTTTTTTAAGTCCAGGATTGCTCATCTTTAGGAAAACATTTTTTTTAAAAAAGGATTTTGCAAAATTGATGTCGTGGGGAATTGATCAATGTTGCTAGTGTGCTCCAGATTACTTTATTCCTGTTCACTGAACGGTGTCGTGGATGGAGTGTTGGTATTTTAATATGTTATATTAGGATGTGTGTTCGACTGCATATTTTTAATAACTAGAATCTAACCCTCATTCCCAGACCACGCCAAATACTAAAAAATAAACTGAATAACTTTCAACAATCAGGCCTGCAGGGCCACACTTTAAGTACACTAGTTCCCTAACAATTTCAACTAGATCTATTCATGTAGTAAGGATGAGAATCAACATCATAAAATCCAAAATCAATAGTGCTTCATTATAAGTCTAGATCTAGGTTTCCCATAATATCAGTTAACTTTCATTATAGCTAACTATCTAACTAGATCTAAATCAATTCCTTTCATTCTCATAAATCCCTCACTAAAGTAATAATAATGATTCCTAGTAAATTCTACTACTCTAACTAAATATTTTCTATTTCCAAGATCTGGACTGTTTACTGTATTACACTTGACATAGTCTCTGGAGACATCAGACCATCTCCAATACTTAAATTCATAGTTGGCCTAGCTCGCCAAGGAGACGTCGGCACAGTTAGATGTATACCTCTAGTATGAGCTGGCAATTCCCAGACTCATCCGGACAATTTAAATCCCAGTTATATCTTATACATTAAATGTAGTTGTAGTTCTAACCGAAGTTTAAACATTAATCTTCAATTCCTCGCACACTCATTCTTGCCGGAACATCTTCTCACCTCTTCGAGGATAATCACGCACGCATCATCTTGGATTAGTAGTTAGCCTACATGTGCTTGATTCATCGAACAGTTACTTGGGGACGAGACTCACCATTGTGTTCTCAACCAGTTGGTCGAGAACAATTCATTACAAGCGTTCAGCACATTGTGCAAATATCAATAGCCATAGATTCTCATAAACTAGATCTACATCTAGGCATATCTTTGGTAAATTCCCTCAGGCGGAATCACGCCGAGTCCTACGCAAATGGGTTTTCTGCCTGGACTGAAGTCCCCATCAGACGAACAGCTGCTTTCCTGGTTCTACAAGGCGCTATTAATACGCCGGCCTTCCATTGGCTGTGAATTTAACCGCCAAGTTTAGTAGAAAAATATAATCCCATCCCCAAGTCTAAAACGGGGTGTTAGTCTTTTATTAATGCCCTAGTGGCTTTTATCTAAGTATCCACCATCTCCCTTAGTATTATATTCTTGCTGACTTGTTCTCGTCTATTAATAAAAAATATCAGCGATATCCTATTTACTCTGTTTATCTCCGCTATCCTGTCACTCCATCTTTTCACTCTCCCGACGTCAAAATTAGGCCAATACAGTACACTAATTGGGTTAATTCAATAGGGGAATATTAATCGTAGGCCACCATATTACATCTTGACAAACGGGACAGAAATTAAAATGTAAATCAACTTTTAAAACATGTAGGCCTAAATGATTTCTTTCAGTCAGTGTGAACTGAACAGCCCATCTCTCTCCAATGTAACCTGTATCTATTGGTAATGTTTTATTACTTTTTTTATTGTTTCCATGAAAGTTTCATTCATTTTTATCTGCTCTGTCTGACTTTCGCTGTGATTTTACATCTGACAAATTGGCTAATAATAATTATTCATCTAAAATATATGTAAAAAATATTTTTAAAATCCTAGCACAATTTTATACTATGGAACAAAGCAAGGATGATCAGGTGGGGAAAACGCAGAAAAAAAAGTGTCAAACAAAAAAAAAAAAAAAGTCAGATCTTGGGGAGCCTCGAACCCAGCCCCCCCCCCTCCCCCCATATCTTCTGGCTTTCCGATTTTTGCTTTCCGATTACCCCCTCGATACGCTGTTTGTTTACTCTGATCCGTTTTCTGAATGAGAAGTGATGTGCATCGTTTGTTTTGGTCATGTGATTCAGATGGACGCTCGGGTGGCGGCCGTTGGCCTCTCACTCGTCGAGGGAAGGAATTGTTCGTTTCAGCTTTTCAATGCATGTATTTGAAGTTAATCTGATCTTTCGAAACGTTAATCACTCGCTGAAATTCAGAGGGCTTTGGTTCTCGCCTCCTTGTTATGGTACTTGAGCGATTTTGTATCTCATAGACAGCTCTCGCCATCAAAAATGTTTTGGTGAAGGTTTCATCGATAGCTCGACCCAACGCCATTTTACGCCGAGGAGGTTGTCACATGACACATAAGGAACTCTTCCTACATAAACATCACAAACCAAAAATCCATCTGCGAATAATAGTCTCTCAATAATTAGATCTATTTCGTCTACAGTCCTTTTGTTCACACAATTTTTGTGGTTCAGTTGGGTTTGATGGCCCCTACAGCACAGATATGTCATTTCTTTTACATTCAATGTTATTATAATGGACGCACAATGAAAGATGTTCGGTATCATGATTTTGGAAATTTGACAACTATTTTGGCATTTGTTTTTCACATTTTATTGATTAAGCCCACACTGTTAAATTCAATTTTGTTATGACATTTTATAAGCTTGTGCATTTGTAGTAAATCCAAATACTTCATCTTCCACCAGAGTCCTGTTCGACTAAAGTTGCCAGATAGCTAGATGGTGTCAATGGTCAACAGGACAGATCGGTTAACCCTCCACATTCATCTATAAATCAACGAGATGTAGAATCTGGAGAACACCTGTTCTCAGTTTCTGACGTGGTAAGTTTTCAGAACATCTCTTGAAAAGACAGAACAGAAAATGCATAGCTTTTCATGTGACAGGGTCAGAAGCAATGGTACCCATTGTTGTCAACAAAATTGGCCTATAATTATTTTGTCGCTTTGTCATTGATTTGAGTAAATTAGCATTTGCTTTCTTTTTTTTTTTTTTCAAGGCGCATTGAGATGTTTCCTCATGTTCATTATTTCGCTTTTTAGTTCTTTCGTTCTATTTAGCTTTAGCATTAATTGGTGTGCCCTGTCCTTCCCAAGACACTTCATTCTGCCTTCATTTCTTCTACTTTCATCCTGTAAGATTGAACGTTCCTTTTTTTTAAATTTGAGATGGCATAATTAAGTTCAGGTGGATTCATATTCTTTATCGGGCTTTTTGAGGGAATCAGTGGCAGTACATAGTAAGAGACAGAAATAATTGAGACTGAACTCTTGAGGCTGATTCTGTATACGTGGGTAATGGCATTTGAAAAGGTGTCTCCCGAAGCTTGAAAGGCCGCTTTTCTGAATTTGAATGGTTTGGTGGACAAACTTTACATTTAATATGTCAGTGCTAATATCCTCCCTGTCTGTCCAAATTTGGAATCATGTGCTGACATATGGAACCCTATTCATTGCATTTCATGCACCTCTACAGTTTTCCTATTTGTTGCAACATTGAAATCATCGTATCTGTAGTAGAAGGCATCCCCTATCCTATGTTGTTGCTGTAGTAAGTGTAAATGAAAGGAAAAAAGGAGTTTTTGGGGGATAAATAAGAATGTTGATACTTTTTACATGAGCTCTGTACCAACCCCAAGAAAATGACCATTGTTTTATTTTTGGCACATGTATCTATAGACACAATAGTCAAAGCCTCTGCTGTACCCACCCCTTACTCTCCTTCAACTTCATTGTGCGTCACTCAGACAATCAGAATTTTAATTCAAATAACTAATTTCCTAATGTGAATATTCACCCCTACTGTTTTCATCACTAACATCTTCCGCTGGTCTTGTACGGTGCTTTTCTGCTGTCATTTGTACCTTTTTTAAGACTACCAAAAGGCCAAGTTTTCTTCATAATAAATCGAAAAGCAGCTGGTTTCTGTCACAAATCCCAGACTGGGAGATGCGATGGTTATAACAGGACAACAATCACGAACGAACAAGTATAACACTTAACAGAACAACCCATCAGACTCACACATTTATTAACATAAATATAAAGATAAGGATAACAGTGCAATTACATACATACATTATATTATTCAAGTTACTGCCGTCCAACGGCCTTATTCCCACATGCACTCTTCCTCGGTCCACAACCCGGTAGTTACTTTCTAAAGACACTTCGGTCTCAGCTTCTCCTCTCCATGTCTTAATAGCACATTAATATTTCACTGGCACCGCAGTCTCCCAATAGCCCCTTCCTATTGCCATAACACATTAGCATTCCAATAGCACATCAACATGGCTATAGCACATTACCATTTCAATAGCACATCAACATGGCAATAGCACATTAGCATTTCAATAGCACATTCACGATCACATATACGTCCCTGTCGGTGGCCAGACTGCCACGACTCATGTGCCTCTACTGTCCTGCACCGACAGCTTCCTTCCTGGCCTATGTGTGGCATCCGGCCCTATGCTGGCCTATCCCCTGTGCTCACCGTAGGCGGCTCTTCGGCCCGTCCCCGGCACCTACAAGAATAACATTACATTGGTATAATACCATACCACTTCTATTCACTTCACCCCTCCTTACAACTCATGAAGCGTACACACAATAGTCCACCTTTCACTCGCCACACATCCTACGGTAACACACCTCCACCGTAGTACACAATACTCACTCTCGCTACAAATCCATGAACTTAACTTACATCTATCGCTCATGGCGCACATTGCTATATACAGTATCAAGGACTTCCACATTCCTCACATATACTTATTTACATCATGGTAATAGACGAATATAATACATCAATCATAATTATCAATCATCGTTCCACCTACCAGTCATCACTGGAAAAACACTACTCCCAAGTCTTCCGACTGCTCTCCTTATGTTCGCCCTCTGGGGCTTTCTCCTCCGTCCGCTCTCTAGGACGTCTTAGTGTGCAGTGATAGTAATACAGCGCTCTCGCCTCATTCAGACCCCCACTACTCACAACATGCACGTTTTCCCTTACCCCGTGGCCCGTGGGTTAACTTTATTCTAACCCTCTTCTCGTAACTACTGATCCTCGCTCACTCGCTCGTGACAGTTTCTATGGTCTACTCTTCAACCCGATGGAGGGTAGATGAGACTAGGCGATGCCCCAACCGTCATTAGCTTAGATCAGTTCTCCTCCTCTTAATTAAAGCAGAGGATTCTGATTTATGGTTGTTTAGTGCAAAGACATGGCAAAAAGCTACGTTTTTAACGATTAATTTTGCGTATATTCTTCACTCCCCAAACTCAAATCCCGCCCCCACCCCTATGATACTACATAAAAACAATTTATTCCTCCCCCCGAGCTAGATACTTACGTCAAGTAGTGAAAACGAGCAAAATACTTTTATCCGCCAATGGAATCGCGCAGTAAATCACACATGACACAGTTTCTGAACCCTCGCCAACGTATGTACTGGCGAATGGCTGAACGATACGCGATTCTTTTTAACGGGTGTCTTTAAAAATTTGGTACGTTCAAGTTACAAGGAGGGAGATAGTGAAATTTACCAATGTAAGAGCATTAACTGTTAATCTACTTGTCAACTCTTGAACGAAATTCCTCCTCTAAGTCGTTTGCAAAATCGAAGCACCTGAATGGAAAAAGAAATTGAAAATAACACCTGCAATGGTTCTATTGACTTTATTTAAATGTGAAAGTGTAACCATCTTTATAATTGGTAGTCGAGTTTCATTTATCTAGGCCATTTAACAACGTTGAAACAGGGTTGCCAGATTGGAATTTTAAGTTTAAGCCAAATAATGCTAGAAAAAAGCCCCCCAAAAAAAGCCAAATAAATGTCAGTTTATCTTTCATACTAACTTACGAGAAGCTCCAGAGCAGAGCCAGATTAATAACATTCTCCCTACCTGAATGATTGCAACATTTACCTTACATCTTGTAAGCTGTGGTATTTTGTTTTCAAAGTATTTCTTGTGATGCAATGAAAGTCCTTGCAACATTAATTTTATGTTTTTTAAAAAACAATAATTCTGCCCCTATTCTTCTATTAGCATTAAACTGATTAAGCTGCACTCTGTTTCTAGTCTCAGTTTTAATCCAGGATAGATGAAAAAATGTCCTCTTTAGTGCAGCTTTGCTGAGTGGGGTTAGTTTGAGTTTGAGTTTTACAGCGAATCTGCACGATTTTGCCACTTTGTGTTTCATATTCAGAGCTCTTAACTTGAACATAAAATTAGATACATTTATATAATGTTCACATATTGGTAGAATTTAAAGAAAAATGTAAACGAGTATAAAACTTATTAAATAAACTTGTAGATTTTGGCCTTTCTTAGAAAGGACAGAATGAACTGCGGGTCAACGTCAGAAAATAATTATTTCACGGATCCGCAGGCGTAGTGCTTTCTTCTGATATGCATGAAGTCTAGGCATTCAGTTAAACTATTTTATTGGTAGATGACAATGCATGCCACACATTCTCGGGGATCTTCCCACCGCCCCCTCCCCCCAAGCCGAAAACGGGGTGCGAAGTGGATTTGACCCAGACGCAGTCTACTTAGGACAATTTTATCCTATTAGGCAAACAAAGACAAAGGTGTCCAGTTCTTTATTTTATGAGTCGTGGTGGAATAAATCAATCCCGAATAACAGTGTCTATAGAAAATCCTCAGGTCTTTAACAAAACGCAGCCGTTAAAAAAAATAATAATCATAGAATCCAGGGTCAACTGGACACTGTCCTTGCAGGTTGGCTCTTTCTTGAATTCGAAGAAGTCGTGGCATGTACATGATTGTAACTGACCAAAAAGATAGTTCCTCTACGGGAAGTCTTTCAGAAAGAGCGTGGTAGGTGGCTTGTGTGTAGATGATTTCAGTATGAATCGAAAAAAAAGCCAGAAAAAAGCCGAAAACCAAAAGAAGTGTCTGACGTCAACCATATCTATAAAAAAAAAAAAGGTACATTTCTGGAATGCGGCTTTAAAAAAGCCAATCTGGTAACCCTGCGATCGGACCACAGTTTTGAAAGCAGCGACCCTCTTCCATTCTCGGTTCATTTTTGCCCCGGCGAGGCACTGGGCCGCGAAGCTAGCTGAACTTGTCTAGTCACAGGGGGAACGATTAGCTCCGCTATGCATCGATGTAGCGTGAAAGGTTATCGACAGATGATGTGTGCTCTCTGTGCGAACAAGCCTTCACTTTAAGGCGGCACCAATGAAATAGTAAATTTTCAACACCATACAGATCCCATAAAGCACGAGAAATTATTCCGAAAAGCCAGTCTGAGCTGACGGTTGATAAACTGAAAGTTAATTCATGATTGATCGGTCAGAGATACCATCAAATTTATTATTATGATAACAAAACTAGCTGAAGCTCGCGACTTTGCCCGAGATAAATGCCTTTGCCGTGCACTCCTTCGTCTCCCTCTGTCTTTTTATTTTCCTACCCCCCCCCCCACCCGCCCTCTTTGAATCCCTCTGTCCCTCAGGTATAATTATTTCATGCCAGATTTGCTAATATTTTCAAGTCCAGAAGACAAAAGTCATGAACTCGTAAAAGATATTCAGCATACGTGTACTTTCTATGTGGCATATTATTATTATTCGCTGAGTATTCACCACTAGTTTTCCCTTCAAGATGAGCATAAATCTTGAAATGCAGTCAAATGAAAAATATATTAATTTAGCCCAAGGTGGGCAATTAAAAGCGCGGCTAAATTGAATCGAGAAAAATACATGTTTTGAAATAAAAATAGCCCCTTCAGGTTGGTAATTATCAATGTTCAGATTATGAGTTGAGTATCAAGTTATTGCAAGCTGTACAAAAAAGCTTGTTTATACTGTTTTCGCCTTGATCAGTAAATGGTGCCAAGCATCGGCAACATCCTAAAATATATACAGTATAGTATATTAATGATGATGATAATCAATGTAAATAGGAGGATTTTTATTTATTTTTGTTTCTCGAAAAATCAATGACGTGATAAAAGAGAAAATATCCACAGAATTGCATAAGAACAGTTAGTCTTTGTATGCAAGTGCGCGTGAGTGTGTGTGTGTGTGTGTGTGTGCCTGTGCGAGTGAGGTATGTTTATCTTTTTGTGTAAATGATCCTGTAAAATACAAGAGTCGGTTGAATATTTCATTTGCAACCTGCACACCTGACGTCTTTGAATGAACACTAGAGATCAGGGCAAATCTGGTAAATTTGGGAAACGTACATGCCATTGAAAATGGCCGTCACTGCATTCCCAAATACAAGACAAACATCCGTCAATCTTCCTGAGACGGTGCCGAGTTTTAAATGTACTCAAAACACTTATTTGCTTAGATTTGATATTGCGTATTCTCTATAGGAATTTTAGTAAAATAACGTGCTAATTATTTTGACAGCACAGAGAGTATAACATACATGGACTGCTCTTATGCTATTAGCAGAATAGGAGCAATTTTGTTCCTGTAGTAAACTAGAATGTTTATTTTTTTTAAAGTTAATTTTCATAAATACAGATTACGTTGATCTGAAGATTCAAACGTTCTTCCGCACAACGTGAAAAACAAGCCAGTACACTGTTTTCATTTCCTGACCCTGGAGATCATATTTATGAACATGAAGTAAGCGTTGAGGACGCCCATATCAACCAACTTGTACGCCTCTGTCACCTTCAAAGTCTAATTTGCAAATGATTCTTCACAAAGCAGGTCGACTACACCGGCAGCGCATTGTTGTTGTTGCTGTTCTTGTTGTTGTTTTAGTGGACAAAATGGAAAACAAATGATATTACATAAACGTGTCACCAGTGGGAGTAAAAACGAAGATTAACCAGAAATATTGTTGCGCTTGACAGTAGAATTGGATCAACCTAAAGTATATATTATGAACTTTGGGGACCAGTAGAAACACACTGTGAATGCATTATCTTTTATGTGTGAAATGTGGAATCAGAATAAAAGTGTAATGTCACATGTTATTCTATTTGTAGGCTGTTGCATTGTCAATTTCTAGGCAATGAAAATCAATGCGCCATTACTGCTGGCACAATCGCCAATACTATTCCAGATGCATATTTACTAATGGTCAGTTCTGTGACGCTTAGCCAGCCATTGCTTGAATTCTGACAGTGTTTATTTATTATATTAAGCACACGGTTTGCGTGTTTTGATCGTAAATACTGGAGTCTATTTTTGTTGTTTTGCTTAGGTAATGAAAATGTCATTTTTATTTTTTAACATGCAAAACAAAATACGATACTTAATATATATAATTATTATGTGCATTGTGAATTGCAGATCTAAACGAAAACGTACACGATTAAGGCGTGAGAAATCTAATTTGAACAAACATGTTATATCTATCAATTCATTCTAGGACAGTTATCATATTCGGCAAAGTTCTATTTGTCTGGTATCTTGTTTTATGTCGCAGGCCGTTTCTTTCTTTCTTTCACCTTGTCCAACTTTCATTTCGTTTTTGTTATCGAGCAGTTGAACCCTTTTCTTCCATGTCATGTCCTGTCACGTATCATTGAAAGGTTGGCCCAAGGGGTCTTTGTCCTTCTTGATATTTCTTTTTATATTATTTTCTTTGTTCCTTGCAGAATATTTGGATGGCAATGTTGGTAATTACACAAGAAGAACAAGCAAAAAACAAAACAGTAAGACAGACAAATTGAAGGAACTAAAGAGAAAGAAGAAGATGACGAAGAAGAAGGGAAGAAGAATAAACCCAGACAAGAAAGAAACACATGAAGAAATAAAGAAAGAAATTTAAAGAAACAAAGAATGAAACACACAAATCAATAGAGATATATCACGCTTTTCTTTTGATACGCCGTTGAGTTTATGCTTATTTTTTTTTTTTATCCAGACAATATTATCCATGCGAGTTTAAACGAATGACAAAAGATGAGATCCGGTGTGGCCTGCATGCGGTAGGCTGTGTGTTAGCGAAGGCTCTTCGTTTATTGTAATATCTCGAGTTTTCTACACCTTACCCTGATCATTTTAGGTAAGGATTCCAGTGGTACTATCCTGGGTGAGTAAAGGTACCATTCTGCCGCTTTTAGGGTGGAATTTCTACTTTCTTGCTCTGTTTTGTTTTTTCCTTCATTTTTTTTTTTGCCCTATTTTGCCTTCTTGTGTTGTTTTATAGTGAGCTTGTCATCATCTCGGGCTCGTGTCAGTGCGCTATCTCTATCCCTGTGTCTGTTTGTTGTTTTTCTGCGGCTTTTGTTTCAGCGGCTGGTTTGCTCCGAGTTAGTTTTCTGGTGTAAGTGTGTATGTGTGTTTCCTTTCTCTTCTCCATTTAATATCCTGAGTAATTGATTATTTGGACGCTCCGGTTGAGCATTAAAATGAGTTGTCCCCCAGTCTTCTTGTTGGCAAGAGACCTGCCCGAGGAGAAAAACTCAGCCTACACACCATACGAGATTTGTTTCGTTGCTGAGAAAAGTAGTGGGCCTCTGTCTATCATTGGAGCACAGCGGATAGGGGGACTGTGGAGGATATACCCTAGGTCAACCGAGAGCAGGACAACTCTATTGTCCAAAGGGCTAAATATAAGAGGTAAATGTTTGAATCCTCGAAGCCAAAATCCGTTTGTCCAACTAGGATCCAATGGGGAAGAAATTCCTTCGACCCGACTCATTATAAGTGGGGTACCCCTGTCATTTAGTAATGACAGCTTGGAAAAGCATCTAATTAAGCTGGGGGTGCGCCTAAGATCGAATGTGATAATGGATACAATTAGGGACCCACAAGGTAAGATGACAGAGTGGCTAAGTGGCAGAAGAATAATCACTATTGATCTGCCAAAAAGCCCTATTCCCAAAACGCTCCAGTTGGGTCCTTTTGTAGCATATCTATACTACAAAGAAAGGCCGAATGACCTTTCACAAGTACAATGCAAAAAATGCCTGCCAGTAGGACACGTAGCCGCCGCCTGCCAGAACGAAGAAGTGTGTCTAGTCAGCAAGCGGCCCGGCAACAGAAAAGGAGCCTCGGAGTGTGAAGCTTCGGTGGTACATTATTGTCCCAAGTCAGGGCTCCACTGCAAGATGACGGCCAGGAAAAAGCAGACGACCCTATTAAATCATCTAAGAAGAGTATCTCAGCGAGAGGGAGGTCAAGAGTAAGAGCAAGCAGCGCAGAGAGAATGAAAATGGCCGCCTTCTTGGATCGAGCACGATCAGCCAGTCAGAAACGCCCCCCTCCCTGCCTCTTCTCCCAGGCTGCGACACCAACCCTAGCCGACGGGCCAAAAAAGACAATCCAGTCGATACCACTGACCATAGCAGAACCACAAAGTCACACGAGGACAGTACGCTGGACATTGTCGAAGATAACATACAGGTGGATCAAGCTACTTAAGCCTTCTCTCCCATCATCCTACAGACACGGACTATGACCCCGACCTGGAAAAAGGATTTATGATATAAAATAATGGCTTCGGCACGGAATAGCGGTACGAGTTTGAGCATTGACTTACATTTTATGACCCTTAACGTTCGCGGACTAAGAAATAAAAAGAAGCGTAACAGTTTATTTAGGTTTTTTTTAAACAAGACAGAAACTCTGTCATAGCAATACAGGAGACTTATCTATCTGTCGATGATATAGAAATGATAAAAAAAGAATGGGGTGGATTAGTACATTATAGCAGCGGGACCACCCACAGTAAAGGCCTGCTTACGCTATTCTCCAAATCCCTGGATTTAACGAATATTGAATTTGTACACTCTACCGACAGAGCTCTTATCTCCAAAATAATCTTAGACAGTTCGATGTACTATGTCGTTAACGTATATGCGCCCTGTATAAATGATGAAAAGGGACCTTTTCTGAGAGATTTAAACAATACTATAAAGGAACAAATTGGGGGTGCAATGGATAATGTCATAATAATGGGGGACCTCAATACAGTTTGGAGCAATAAATTAGACATCATTTCAGGCCTCGCGCATAGCGCCCAGAATATCGAAGATCTAAGAAGTTGCATCAATGACTTAAACCTGAGTGACATCTGGCGATTACACCATCCCGGGAAGAAGGAGCACACCTGGAGCAGAAGCAGCCCTCCTTCCGCCAGAAGGTTAGATTATGTATTTGCTGGGGAAAGATTAACATCGCTGTTTACAAGGTGTGAAATTCAAAGTGTTGGCTTCAGTGACCATCGAGCTGTAAAGGCGACACTGTCTTCTTCTTCGTTTGTTTATGGCAAGGGCTATTATAAACTAAATGTATCCTTATTACGAGATAATGTCTATGTCTCTCTGATTAAAAGTGCCATTGCAGAAACCGTAGAGAATTTTCCAGAATTGAACCCTCACCTGCTCTGGGAGATGCTGAAAGTTAGGGTTCGTGAAGTAAGTATGGCCTATGGCAAAGAAAAAGCCGCTAAATCCACGCGTAAAAAGAAGAATCTTATATCAAAACTGAATGAATTAGAACGAGAATTAATCTCAGATCCCACTAATCTTAGCCTTCATAGAGAAATCTCTACCGTTAAAAAGGAATTAGAGGTGTACATAATGGCAGCTGGGGGCTAGAGGGGCCCAAGTCAGATCCAGAATCAAATGGATAGAAGACGGTGAAAAATCAAGTAAGTATTTTTTGCAGTTAGAAAAGACCAGAGGCATAAATAACACCATCCACAAGATATGCTCTCCAGAAGGCCAAATTATCACTGACCAAGATGAAATATTAGAAATAATAACATCTTACTACGAAAATCTGTATAAAGAAACGAAGAAATCTGAAGATATCACAAATCAGCAATACAAGTTCATTGAGAACATAGAGGTTCCAACATTAAGTGACGGAGATAGAGAGATGTGTGACTCTCCACTAACACTGTCTGAAATTGCAATGGCACTTAAACATACAAAAAACGGCTCCTGTCCAGGATCAGATGGACTGCTTGTAGAGTTCTACAAGTTCTTCTGGACGGATATATGTCAATTCCTATTCAAATCAATAAATTACAGCTTTGAAACTAATACGCTGTCCTTTTCACAGTATAAAGGCATCATCTCTCTCCTGTTCAAAGGAAAGGGACTGAAACGCGACCTTCTGGAAAACTGGAGACCCATCACCATAACAAATACAGATTACAAGTTGATAGCCAATGCATTGTCATTAAGGCTGAAGCAAGTCATGCCCCTCTTGATACATCACAACCAGACGGGTTTTATCCAAGGTAGACACATATCCTCCCTTCTGAGAGAGCTGGATGACCTCATAGAACATGAAAAGGAGAAAAACAGTAACAGCATTCTGCTATCTGTAGACTACCGTAAAGGCTTCGATTCTCTATCCAGGCAGTGCATGGTTAATGCCTTTAATATATTCGGTTTTGGCGGAAATTTCAAAAAATGGATGAACATTATATCCACAGGTTCCATTATAAGTGTCAAGAATGGAGGACATATTTCTAGGGAATTTAAACTGGAACGGGGCGTGAAGCAAGGATGCCCTCTCTCACCTCTGATCTTTATCCTGACTGCTGAGCTCCTAGCACTCAATATAAGACCGGACGAAAGCATACAAGGTATTAAGTATCCTAAGTCCCAGACGAGAACAATCATCAGACAGTACGCTGATGACACAACGCTGTTCCTGCGGAATTTAATAGATTTTCGAGAAGTTCTTTCTAAAATCAAATCTTTCTCTTTATTTTCAGGATTGGAACTAAACAAGAACAAATCATACGCAATGTGTTTGGGCAAAAAGAATGTGTTCGGACCTCTTCAGTTTGATATATCGTTTGTGGAAAAATTAAAGATTCTAGGTATTTTTTTCAGTTCCCAAAAGCCTGCCCAAGACCTGGAGGAAAACTGGACAGGCAAAATAGAGTACATAGAGAACATGGTTGGGGCATGGTCTAGACGTGATCTATCAATTATAGGCAAAATTCAAGTTATTAAAACCTTTGGAGTATCCCAGATACAGCATATAATACAAAGTATATCACTGCCTTTAAAAATTCTTGAGAAAATCAACCGAATACTCTTTAGGTTTATCTGGAAGCGTCGCTTCTCAAGTATTAGAGTCTTCGAAAAGGTAAAGAGGAAGATTATGTGCGACCAGTACCACAAGGGTGGACTTAAAATGATAGATATCTGCATGATGCAAGAGGCATACTTATTGCAATGGGTGGAAAAACACAGTACTGATAAGGAAGAGGAATGGAAATTACTGCCCATGTTCGCTTTAAGACATGTAGGGGGCTCCAGGCCTTTAGGAGTAATCTTGACCATAAATCTGTTCAAGGCCAGGATAGTATCAATAGCTGCTTCTGGAAGAAGGTTCTGCAAACATGGTTAATGCGGAAAGGGGAGTCTAAAGAACCGGTTCTTCCAAAAAAGATGATCCTCTGTTCAACAGTGATAAGGTAAAATTCAAGGCAAGAACCTTGCTGCTGCCAGGCTGCATAGATAAGGGCATAGTACTCATTAAAGACATGCTGGAAGGAGAAACTGGGAGATTATTAAGTTACCATGAATTTTTAAACAGGTATGGGAATTTTCCGAGTTCACTACTTGAATACAATATTTTGTTCAATGCTTTAAGCCCTCTCACTCTAATTGCCAATTGTGGCATAAACAAGCTGGTTTTTAGAGACATGGAAATCGGAAATTTAGGCCAAAGAACATTTATATTTCTATTGCAAGAGAGTGAACCATCAATAGCCAGTCCGTTTTGGCAGCGCAAATTCCAAATTGAAATAACAACTGAATACTGGCACCTACCATTTAAGGTGACCAAAGAATCAAGACTGAGAGCTCTTCAGTGGAAACTTTTACACAATATATATCCAACAAATATCCTTCTTCAAAAAATGAAAATATCCGAAACAAATCAATGTAAAAGTTGTCAGGCGGTCGATTTCATAGAACATTTTTTCTATGAGTGTGAGATAGTTAAGCAAGTCTGGGCAGAGGTAGAGAACCTGATTAACAGTGTTGTGTTGCTAGTTTTGTGCATCCATTCAATCACAGGGCTCGAAGACTTGGTCGTACAGACCAGATTACTACAAACGATTATTGTATATATTAATACAATGCAGACCAGTACAAGGATAAGAACATGTACAATCCCACTGGTGACGAACATAATATCTATAACCAGTTACAAATATTGTCTAACATCAACATCACAATCTCCCAGCACATGGACATGCACATGTAACTCCTCCGTAACAAATAGCTATCCTCCAGACGACACACACACGCCATCAACCCAAACACCCACACAATTACATTGTCAAACAGCAATACAGGTAAACGGATCCAGCTAACCAGCTCCACTTGCCTTCTTGGCATCCCCTATCATGACAGCCTGAAGTCAGCTGATCTTTTAATTCTAAACCACGTTATCCTGGTGGCAAAACTGACAATATCAAAATACAAATACGGAAAGCATGGTAACATTTTGGTATTATTTTATAGCGAATTGGCTCTGAGAAATCTATGGGAATAATGAAAGGAAGAACTTGTATTCCACAGATACTAATCACTGCAGATAAGGCCCTATTTACATCCTGGCGCATCGCGAATTATATCCACACTGCAACAGGTTAGATAACGCGACATGGCAGATAACAATGACAACTAACTTTGCAACAACAGGTAGGACACAACCGGGATAACACGCAGGAAAAACGCAACACACAAAAAGATGGGGTCTCAGGACGGGCCCCCCTCCCGTATGGTCAGCTGTGGTCGTTGCCTGGCCTGGAGAGGGGAGAGCGTTTGCTCCAGGGAGTGTCCCGGGAGAACTAGTTGGTTTTTTTTTTCCCTGAGCAGCCCCGTTGAGTGAGGTCTGACCGTCGGGGGGGATCCCTGACAGAGAACCATCTATAACTCGGGAGGGACAATAAAAACATAAATCAGTACAAGAAAGATATTAAAGGCCAGCACATCTCCTACTACATACAAGCAACTAACTCAGTTAATCACTCCGAATAGGTGTAAGGTATAACAGTAACAGTGTCACCGTAGTAAAGGCCCTCTTGCAGTATTCGGTGTTTTGGCTAGTGTTGAAAGATGGTGACGAGAAAATATTTGACAGTGATGGCACCACTCTGGTGCGGGCTTGTGGGTTGCTCCGCCCCGTGACCTGTATGGGCCGGGGACATAGCATAGGACACTAATATTAATCAGTTCGTGTATGCGTGGATTTAACATTTATCCTTCCCTCCTCACCCTCCTTCTACCAGTTTCTGTCTATCCAGTTTCAGACGAACCATCCAGAAGGTTATGAAAAATTAACCCATTTACCATACCGGTAACCAAAGATAACCCTGATAAGGAAAGGTAAGGTCATTTATTCTAACAATACTAAGTTACCATAGCTTGTCAGATAACAGCAAAGTACTAATCAACCTCGCGGTGCCATCCAAAAGGAGCGGGTATAAAAAAAAAAAGAAAAAGAAAAGATAAAATAAAATAAAATAAAATAAAAGCCGTACCAAAAGACTGACGGGATATATCTATTCTATTTCGTACCGTCCGTGTTGAAGAGTCTATAAATTAAGAGGCTGTGGTTTGGGGTAGGTCATTTGATGAACGGAAAGTGACCTGGTTAAAAGGATGTAAATAGAACGTCAGCTTCCGCACTGAAAATATCGACGTGGGACTACGGTCAGGGTTCCACACACGACAACCATAAGATTTGAAATATAAAACATACAACTAATTAATTTCACACTCACGCCAAGATTACATGGGAAAGATGTGATTATGCTTTATTGTAACGCAAACTAATAAGACAGAGAGATATTCGGGAGAACTTGTACCAATCTGTACTAGCCTATAGCACAGCTGATGAAGCTAGCCCTATGAGCTTGATGACATTTAATGTCACAAGTATTTAATTAAGTCTACACAGTTAAATACACTTTGGCTTTAAACTCCTAAACGGCTTTCGGTTCCCCAGTGGCTAGTCCCGAAATCGAAATCAGGCTTCAAGCTATCTGAATCAAGATTTTGTACTTTTTGTTTAGTTTATTGTCTTAGGGGCCGTTCAAATACATTATTACACCTCGGAGGGGGGGGGGGGGTGGGGGTCTTTGGCTCCTGTAAGAAAAGTGTAATGAGGGGGGGGGGGGTCGTCACCCAAATGTAATATTACACTTTTTGCTCCCTAGAGGTAAAAAGGTTGGGTAGCTGAGAGAAAAAAAAATATTTGTCATTTATTTTTTAAACTATTTTTATCTTAATGAAGAATAAAATCTTAAATACAGAATATATATTTTTATTCAGTGTATAATTTTTGGCTCAACCTTTAGCTTTTTTTTTTTACTAAACCTGGCAATCCAGTCCAACTTTCACCAGTGTTGCCATTGTTTACATTGGTAGCCTAGCAATCAAAATGGCTTCCTCAAAGAACCAGTACAATGAACTTTGTCAGCTGTACAGGCAGTTATATCCTGATAAAAAAGGTAACACTGTGGATAAGGAGGTGAAATGTAATACCTTAGAGGCATTCAAAGGGCATATCAAAACGCACCTATTTAGGAAATATTTTCATTAGCATCATGTCCTTGCCAGATATATATGAGTGTATGATTACAAGATGTCTTGACTGTTAATTAAGATGTATGTGATATGTGTAATTGTGTTTCTGTATTAATATGTAAATATGTCAATGATATGTACAGCGCCTTGGGCTCACTTGGTGGGGAAAGGCGCTATATATAAGAAATCTTTATTATTATTATTATCTATTGATCACCCAATTATTTTTTTAAATTTTCCTATTATGTGCCCATATTCACAGTTGACTTCACTTATAGTGGATTTGCGATATCTCAACATGCATTTTTGTGACAACTGTATTCTTGTCACTATTAATTAAGATTGTTTTTTGACTGTATGTGTCCACCACATTACAGATGATTTTTTTTCACTGCTGAGTTTTTGTGATATTTGTTTCCAATAAAACGTTAATACATGCTGTATTACATACTGTTCACTGTTATAGGCTTATACTAGTGAAGCTAAAAAAAAATAGTACCGAGTATGTAAAATTGTAATAATACAGAATGGGGGGGGGGGGGTCTTTGGCTTCTGTAAGAAAAGTGTAATAAGGGGGGGGGGGGAGGGTCAAAAAGTCCCCAAAATGGTGTAATAATGTATTTGAACAGCCCCTTACTAACCGTATGTCGCGATGTTGGTTAGATGGGGAAAATTCGACTGACACTCTTGCGAGGTCCGCTCCCACAATCGACGAACACATTAAAATAAAATAATTGCATTCTAAAAACTAAATAAATCAATTGCTTTGATTTTTAGCAGAACTGTAGGGCAGTTTAATTACATGTAATTGATGTAACAAATATAAATATAAATATAAATGTCAATTCAATTCAAAGGCAACTGAATCTAACTAATGGAACTAAAGCTTTCTATAACAACTAACTTATTCAGTCTAACTATTTGCAGCTCATGAGTTAAACGCCAAATAGAATCCGCGCACGTGGCAACGGATAATACAATTTAATTTCTATTATTCCAACGAGACATGTTATGATATTAACATTTCCTCTATACACGCCATGGAGAATGCTCTGTGCAACAGTGCGTTGTCTGGCGGCAGCTCTGCAACTGTCTTCAAAAGTAGGTGGAACGTTTCACTTCCATTATTACAGATTAATATTTGACTCTTACCATGCTGCTCTCAATGGGAGTGAGAGCGCTGGATGTAATCGATGTGGGTTCATATATCAAACCAAGTAGCTTAGGCTCGGGAGCTTCAGAGAATCACGCTCCTCACAGTATGGACTGCTCAACTGCGTCTCTATGTCTCTCATCTGGCTGAGGACTATCGCCGTCCACTTCGTAAATGGATTGTCTACATGTGGCAACTATCTAAGCTCTGTACGGGTTTAAGTACTAAAGTTATGTCTCGACCTTCCGTCCAGATTCATACATTAAAAATTTGATTGATGCAGCCACTCGGGCTCGGGCTCAGCCTGCAGTATTAATTTATTCTTGTCATGGCCTTGCACCAAAATCAAGGTCAATTTTTACCTAGACAATAAAATTTAAAATGTGAAACATTAACTACTAAAATCTTTAAACCCCGTGCTTTCTACTCTTATGCACGAATTTCCGAACGCCAACTAAGCGTCTCAATAAAACTACCCTTACTCGCCCCTACCCTGTGTTAATCAAAATCACGGGGTCGAGAACTGCTTGGTCATTCCTAGTTATACATTTAGTCTGTCTCGCCCCACCTTCTTTCCATATATAAGAAAAAAGTGTTTCAAAACACAATGTTGACGAGAACAGCTCAAGGACAAAATTACACTGGTTATAATTAACAGCATCGTAAAAATTAACTCACTGACGTCGTGACCTAGCACGGCATTTATGATCCTAATGTGATCATGACACCGTATGCCAATTTATAATCGGATATATGCATTTCAGTGTGGTCGGGGTCTAGAAAACGTCACAAGAATCATGCCATTGGGCCTCAAAATTATTAATGACATCTCAGTCATTAGTAAAGCCACGAGTCCTAGTGAATACCTGGTATCGAGATCGTTACTTACATATTGCCCACACGCCCAGGTCAAGATAATAGGATTTAGACGTCATAATTCTGTTTTATTAAACATAACATAATTATCACTATACTGTTGGTACTGCGATGGTAAAACGTAGTAGGCAGCATGATCACCTCTGACATTCATTTCTCTTCTACTTCACTGTAGTATCAGGCTCGAAGCGCTTTACAACATTTATATCATATAATCACACACACACAAACACAATGCACAGGCATTCTCAGGATATAAACAAAAACAAACAAAAAAATTCAGACTGTACAAAGATGTCCGTTAAGCTAATGTTTAAAAGTGATATAATTCTCAGTCTCTCTCAAAGACAGAGGCAGACAATTCCAAATCTGAGGCCCGTGGAAAGAAAATGATTGTTCACCCATGGTCTTAAGGGACTTTTCAGGAAATTTAAACTTTTCAGTGTCAGCAAATGATATAAGATGCTATGATGGTACACAGTGAGTTAAAAGATGAGTTAAATAATTTAGTGCGGTTTTTTAACATTTGTGACACAGGAGAGCCAGCTTATACATTATTCATTTTTCTACCGGTAGCCAGCAATCTCTGCAATAATGGTGATGAATGCTTTCTTTTCCTTTTCTTAAGGATTAATCGTGCTGCATTATCCTGTACTATTTGCATTTTAATTTTGTTTTTTCCCGCGGTAGTCCAGCAAGTAGTGACTTACTGTAGTCGATTTTGACAAGACGAGAGAGTTTACCGATAGGGTGGGATTGTCAGTCGAAATAGTCTGCCTTACTTTACTTATGTTCTTGATTTCTATGTGAATTTCTATTTCGAATCAGGTGATTAACTTCACTGATTATAGATAAATCATTATCGAACAGAACAACGAGATTTCTAGCACATTGCGAAAATTCAATGGGATTATTTCCGACATTCGTCTCGGATTTCATCACGTTGTTTAGAATCCTTGCGCTGCCTACTAGGATAATAATAATAGTTCGTCCATCAGGTATGATGATGACCTTAACAACACCAGAGGAATAAAGAACAGAAATTGTTGAGAATTTCAACACATGGACAATAAAGAGAACTAAAGGACACAGAGGACAGAATGGAAAGACTGTTCTTTCATGACTTATGGCTTCTCATGTGACTGATATACTAGGATAACCTCACATGTATTAACATAAATTAATTCTTGTTCATCCACTCATCCACTTGTTCATCCACATACATAATACTTATTCACTTTTAGGCCCTGTGGACGAGGCCGTCCATGTGTCACTACCTAGGTGAACGGAATATAAATCTGCGCATCGACAGGTCAAAAGTGATACCGGATGTTACATCGTTCAATTTCCTTTACAAGTTGCTGAGTAGGTGGTAAGCAAAACAAGTCCTACTACGGAACGTTGGATAGTGACGCACGCTAAGATATGACCAATGGATTTTTTACTTTAATTATAATAGTTTAATGGATTTCTAAAGCATTTCTTTCCAAGAAAATTATAGGGTTTGGTCAGTTACATATTGTACATGCCAGATTTCTGCCGCTAATTATGAAGAAAGCGTCAACCAGCAAGGCAGCTTAAAGTTAACAATGGATTCCATGGTTTATATTTTTTAAAATTCTACCTTCTTTTTTTTTTCTTGAAAGACTGCCATCCACCCCAGCCCCCCTCAGCCCACTTACATGCAATGTGGTTCTGGATATAATATAATCACGCTGAATCATTTAAGGAGCTGGTCAGCCAACCGTGTCTTTGTTTGCCTAATAACCCAGTCAGCAATGCTATAGGTGAGATTATTTTCTCGTGTATCTTTCGTTAAAAACTAAGGCTGGAAACATAATGCAGCTGAATTGTGTTATGCTGTAATCTGAATGGGGCAGAACTATTGCTTTCAAGTAAGTGTTGCAAAGACTTTCATTGCATTTCCAGAATGCTTTGGAACAAAACAAAACAAAACAAAAAGTCACCGCTGACAAGATTTAGAAATGTTGTATTCATCTGGGGTGTGTGTGTGTGCGTGTGTGTTGGGGGCGGGGGGGGGGTGATATTAACATACGTGTGAAGCTTTTCATGTGATGATAGTATGGAAGCTTTGAAACTATACTTGGCTTTACCTTAGAAGTTCAATCTGGCAACTCTTTGTGACCTACATAATTGCAAAAAAAAAATACAATAGCAGGTGACTGGACAGTGTTTCTTGATTTCTTATAACGTTGCAATACGACGCACGATTTCTCACTTTCTGTGAAAGGGGCCCAAATAGAAAAAGTCATTAGGCGTTCACTGCAATTGCCAAAAGGCAGACAAGCGATCTCAGAAGGCGTAGACCAGTGATAGAAGACATAATTAATGCGGATTAAGTTTGATGGTTTTTATTGTGGACAACGAAGTGAGTTCTAATGGATCCAAAAGTTCCATTCGTAGAAAGGCGAGAGGTTCTTCATTGGTCTTTAAAGCATGTCGCTGCATTAGTTCATATAATACAACCCCCCCCCCCTCTCCAAGTGTGACCCCCAATTCCGACTGCACTATATCAGTCTCTACAAAATAAGTTATACTACCATTCCCCCACCCCCCAACTGTCCACTCTACACTTCCGTCATAAATCTTTGATTGTTTTGAGGTAAGTGTTCCACTTTTAAAAAATATTAAAAAAAAAAAAACTTCCAAATGTGAATTCCTCAAAATTGCACTTTTGATCAGTACTCTGTGACTTATTTTTTTAATTTTTTGGACAAATTGGTATACAATTTTGCTAACTAGGAACAATATCCATACAGAAGGAAGTGTGTTTATCTTTTTATTAAAGAAAAAAAAAAGAATTAAAAAAAAAATCAATAATATATTTTTTATTTATTTTACTCATTCAGATATCCTGAATTCGAGTATTATGGTCAACATTGTCCATTTCTTATAACAACTAAAATCTCCCTTAATCGATTCCCTGCGTTGGAATATCCCATGCAAGGCGCTCGACTAACAAGATCGATTCATTAATCCATTCATCTGTCTGTTTGTCTGTCTGTCTGCCTGCAGGGCTGTCTGATAAAAAACGCCTATTTTTTTTTTTCAAATCTCATTTTGCTAAATAATTCTTCCTTAACTCTCTCTATGGAAAGAGCGAGTTGGGGGAAGGTGTCTATGAAGTAATGCATGGGTGAGCTGCACGTTGGCTTCTGAGAAGAGTCAATTATGGAAACGTGCTTCTTTTTTCAGGTGGGGAGAAAGTGGTGGGTGGATGAACCAGCCACGCACACAAAATAAGTGAAGAGATAAAGAAAAATAAAGCAAAGAAGATATGAACGTGATGTTGAGGCTTCTGAATTTCACAATTGAGCGTTCTTTGTTGTTGTTTTTTTTAATAGTGTGTATACTCTTGTTATTGCAATTTTCAGAAAGAAAGAATAACATACCAAAAAGCCTGGTATTCACGTCATATTTGATAAAATTTCTGTACCTGTTCAATTAATTTTGCTCTAATTATCACTATTACAAGACCGTGGCACATGCATTCAACTTGGTGCCTAGGACATACAAATACATGCTTTTAGTTTCAACGATTTTCCATCGAATAAAGTCATACGTCACATTTCTCTGGAAATCAAAATTATATATTACATCGCATTATCATTGTCTTTATTTTATCTTTAAAAGGTGTCATTTTGATGTGGCAAAATCATGGCTCCATTGGAGAAAGACAGGCCTACTCTCAGATTTTGAGTTTTTCTTCCGAAAAATGAAGTAAGAATGCCTTGGCTGATGAATGATTTACCAGATCCTCTCACTTCTCAGGGTACGAATAGCTGCACTCCTCATCTGAAATTTCAGCAAGAAAGGTTACTCATTAGGTTCTGCATTTTTTTTTTTTTTTCAAAAAAAGTTTTCAGAAGCTATTCGACCTGCGCCTGTATCATTTCCAGTGGACTCAAAGGTGACTGGTCCACATTTTTTTTTCAAACCCTACACATATTAGGGTTCAAAACATACTCTGCCACATAATTTCGCCAAATCCGTTTTTGAGTGAATGGAATAACAACTGCCATGTTCAAACATTCCAAGATTAAAATATCTGGTAGGTACGATTTGACTTTGCTATACTGTTGGTGTTGTGCTCATACATCTTTCGTACGGTCAGTATTTACATTAAGTGGATATTCTTTTTTTCACAGCCATAGATGGATTTAACAAGCATCTCACATCCGATGAATAATTATGTCCTTTATGAAGTTCAACGTGCTCCCACCCCAACTGACCTGATGTCTGTTTTTACTTGGATGTAATATAAAATAGCAGTGGACGTGTGTTATCATTCAAGTTGGATGTAATATATAAAAGCAGTTCATGTGTTTTCATTCAAGTTGGATGTAATATAAAACAGCAGTTCATGTGTATTATCATCCAAATTGGATGTAATATATGAAAACAGTTCATGTGTTTCCATTCAAGTTGGATGTATTATAAAATAGCAGTTCATGTGTATTATCATTCAAGTTGGATGTAATATATAAAAGCAGTTCATGTGTTTCCATTCAAGTTGGATGTATTATAAAATAGCAGTTCATGTGTATTATCATTCAAGTTGGATGTAATATATAAAAACAGTTCATGTGTTTCCATTCAAGTTGGATGTATTATAAAATAGCAGTTCGTGTGTATTATCATTCACGTTGGATGTAATATATAAAAACAGTTCATGTGTTTCCATTCAAGTTGGATTTAATATAAAACAGCAGTTCATGTGTATTACCATCCAAATTGGATGTAATATATGAAAACAGTTTATGTGTTTCCATTCAAGTTGGATGTATTATAAAATAGCAGTTCATGTGTATTATCATTCAAGTTGGATGTAATATATAAAAGCAGTTCATGTGTTTCCATTCAAGTTGGATGTATTATAAAATAGCAGTTCGTGTGTATTATCATTCAAGTTGGATGTAATATATAAAAACAGTTCATGTGTTTCCATTCAAGTTGGATATATTATAAAATAGCAGTTTGTGTGTATTATCATTCAAGTTGGATGCAATATATAAAAACAGTTTATGTGTTTCCATTCAAGTTGGATGTATTATAAAATAGCAGTTCATGTGTATTATCATTCAATTTGGATGTAATATATAAAAGCAGTTCATGTGTTTCCATTCAAGTTGGATGTATTATAAAATAGCAGTTCATGTGTATTATCATTCAAGTGGGATGTAATATATAAAAACAGTTCGTGTGTTTCCATTCAAGTTGGATGTATTATAAAATAGTAGTCTGTGTGTTATCATTCATGTTGGCTGGAATACACGCAGACCATGTGTGTTATCATTCAAGTTGGATGTAAAATAAAAAAGCAGTTTGTGTGTGTTATTATTCAAGTTCAATGTAATATATAACAGCAGTTCATGAGTGTTCGGTGAAAATTCAGGTTGGATGGAATATAAAATAGTAGTCGACGTGTGTTAGTACTGACGTAGGATGTAGAATGAAATAGCGGTTGTTGTGCTCTATCATTCAACTGGGATATAATATAAAACAGCAGTTGATGTGTGTGATCATTCAAGATGGATCTATTAGTATAAATTATGGCATGATAAGTATCCAGGCAGGATAAATCTAAAATGTAATGAATAAATGTTACATTCTCTAATTGACTTTGAATATTGTATAAGTGCACCAAAAAACAAATGAGGATCATTTTCGTGGCATGTCAAGTATGCATCATTTCATTTGGACGATATCTGGATTGACATTAATAATAATGTGACGAAATTATCAGAATGTGATTGTGCATAATATTATTATTAATTTTTAAGAATTTATTAAGCCTGCGTGTTCATCAGTTGATGGAAATGCTACAAATCAAGACGGATGTATAACATGTACTTTTATGTGTTAAAAGAAGTGTTTATATTACCGTTTTGTGATTTGAATAAGTTTAGTAAGCCAGGAAGAGATAAGCAGCGCTGGTTAAATGTGGAAAAATCGACTATTTTCTGTCAAGGATAATCGACAGTTCCTGTCCATGTCGTTCTCAGCGCCTAATGTGGATTTCATACTGATGAATAATGCAATTGCAACACTACAGTTTGCGACAAACAGAAAATTATTCAGCAGTGAACACTTCACCAATGTCTCTTCACATGTCGAATCGGTTACCAAGTCCTACCAATGCTCCAGGATGCTTTTGTCGGCGATAAAGTGGTATTAAAAGAAACTTTTTTTTTTTTTTAAATAAGTAGAAAGTTACTCATTGCCTAAAGCTCTTTATGAATGCCAACTCTTTCCTTATCTAAATGTTTGTTCGTTTGTTTTTGTGTTTATTCGTTCCAATGTGCCGTTAAAAGGCTACTATGAACACAAGCAAGGGTCAGGCACGGCGATTGACCCTCCCTAAACGGTCAGTATAGATCTAATTTTATTGTTAATTTGTTTTGTTTCTTATTTTAGTGTATTGTGGTGTACTAGATTTAGGAGGTTTAATATTAAAAGATCCCTATGAGAGGGAAAGGAAGACAACGAAAGAGTGAGAAAGAGAGAGAGAGAGAGAGAGAGAGATGTAAATAGCCAGATAGACAGACACAAGAAGAAAGATAGACATACAGACAGATTCAGACAGACAACAGAGACAGAAACAGAAATAGAAAGAAGGGGAGAGTGTGAGAGAGAAAGTGAGAAAGAGAGAGAGAGAGAGAGAGAAGTAAGAAGACGGGCAGACAGACATAGGAAGTAGATAGACAGACTTAGACAGACGACAGAGATAGAGAAAAGGAAGGAAAGAAGGAGAGAGTGATAGAGCGAGAGAGAGGAGAAGAGGTAGAGAAAAGGAGAAAGACAGAGAGAGAGAGAGAGAGAGAGAAAGAGAGAGAGAGAAAGAGAGAGAGAGAGAAAATTTTACCTAAGAAGTATCAATCTTCCTTTCTGAATAATTTTATTCGTATATATTGTTTCTTAACTCGTCTTTTGTCACTGCAGCCTCTTTTGCCTGGAGCAACGATATTTCAAACGTCAATGAGAAGGATAAATAGTGGTAAAGTGAGCATCGGCTGTCCCAATGATGATGTACATTCCGACAAGAAGCTTTGTTTGGGAACAAATAGTGATTGTTTTACGCCCTGATGTCCTGGCAGTATATAATTAGCATCATTACACAGGGCTCTATTGTGTATGTTATATGAAGGAGTCTTCAAGATTTAATATTTCTACCATCCTTGCGTAGAGAAAACAAAACGAACAGATGCGGAGATAAATAACAGCGTAAAGCGTTCGCTTTTCTCTCCATTTTCAATATGACGACTGCAGTAATTATAGGTTTAATATCAACTTTAAAGAAGCCATTTTTAAAGATTAACGTACCTTGTTTCCTTGTTTATTGTTTGTTTGTTTGTTTGTTTACACATTCTCTGGATTTCTGCATATGTGTGTATGTGTGCACGCGTGTGTGATGTTGTTATTGTTGTTATCATATCTGTTACCGTTTTTGTTGTTGTTGATTTTTGTCTTCTTCTCCTTGTTTTCAACGACTGTGCTTATTTGATATCTCTTTAAATGCATACATGATGGCACACTATCTTAATGCTAAACTACTTCTCTACATCCTATGGCAACTTACTGACGAGCAATCTTAATAATTGATGGAAAACTCAACCGGCTTTATCAAGTGGTGATGAACCTCTGTTATTTTGTTAGTAACTTAATTGTTTCCTAACGTGAAATTCG
>OZ007570.1:69398545-69556045 GCA_963931925.1 Onchidella celtica | reverse complement strand
GGATAGATAAATAGATAGATAGATAGATAGATAGATAGATAGATAGATAGATAGATAGATAGATAGATAGATAGATAGATAGATAGATAGATAGATAGATAGATAGATAGATAGATAGATAGATAGATAGATAGATAGATAGATAGATAGATAGGTAGATAGATAGATATATAGATAGATAGATAGATAGATAGATAGATAGATAGATAATTATCTCATGGATCTTCAGGTATAGTGTCTTCTTCGGATATGCATCCAGAATCTATTGATCCACACCATCATTTTCTTTAATAGGTTGTTAACAAAGTCCACAAAGAGCAGATGGAGCATGGATAATAGTTCTGTCTTGGCTTCGTAACTTCTCAGCCAGAGCCCCAGTTGCTGTACTTTTCAGGGAAACTCCAACCTTTCTAGATCGAAATAGAACTAAAGCAATGCTATTTTAAGTCATAGTCCAGTCTTTTGACAAAATAGTTACCTTGACATCACAAATTTCTTTCGTATAAAACACAAATACTTTACGATTTACGAAAATTTGCAATTTTTTCATGTTGATAAAACACTGTTTCATCAAATTTCTACACCATTGGAGAGCAACAGAATAATACAATACACATGAAAGCAAACAGAGAAAGATACTGAAGATCGCTTTTGCCCTCCGCAATTCGCCTCCACAAGACAGATTTATCTAGATGCCTGCGATGTTTGACTAAGGTTCTTCACCATGTCACATATGTACCTATGCCTGCTGTTGAGATTATCGAGTTGAGATGTATCTCCCTGATGATGAGTAAGATCACGACGTACCATGTGTTTGCTGTAAAACGCCTTTTGAAAGACAAAATCCCTTATGGGTTAATAATGTGATTATTATTCTATCTTATCGTATCTTGTTATAAGGAAAGGGTCGATTTTTTGAACTCAGTAAAACTTCAATTAAAATCATAATAAATTTGTTAATAACCGTAATTTTGAAATATGAATAATCATAACATAAGCAATTACTACCGTGACAAAAATGTCTGTGCAATACACATTATCGTAGTAAGTTGAAAAAAAGCAAATGACAAAAAGTGAACACATTACTCTTATTCTTATTAAACTGTACCGGATACCAGTTGAGTTGCAAACCTAGTACAAACTAGCAGTTCTGTGCTACAAGTGCATTAAAAAAAAACCGCACCACTTTACCTTTCCACTTTAGCAGAGTCTTACTCGCCACCTCATTCTTTAAGATCAAGCGAACAGGGCCTTCTTAAATTTTTTAACCGCAAGTCAAAGAAACTAGGAGGCAGAGCATTTACACATACTGCTTTCTGCACATCTTGGAACTCGCTGCCAAAATCATTCTGAGAAGCAGCTACCGAGTCAGAATTCAAAATTGGTTAAAAAAAAAACTCACCTTTAAAGAAAAAAACACGTTCAGTTGTGAAGTCTCATTCGCCATTCAATGATTCTCTCAATACATTTTACTTTGCTGTTTTATTGTTCAATTTCTGCTTTATGCTCCTGTGTTATAATTATGGCTATTATGTGTCTATGTATGTACATCTGTCATAGGAGTGTATACAATGGATTGTGTCTAAGATAAAGAGAGAGAGAGAGACAGAGACAGATAGAAAGACAGAGAGACAGGGAGACACAGAGAGAGAGACAGAGAGACACAGGGAGAGAGTCTCAGAGAGAGAGAGAGAGAGACAAAGAGAGAGGGGAGACAAAGACACACACACACACACACACACACACACACACACAGACAATGAGAGACACACAGAGAGAGAAAGAGATACAGACAGAAGGAGAGATACAGAGAGTGAGTTGCAGATGGGGAGAACAAGACTTTCTGTAAAAAGCCTAGAGTAAATTGTTTGGATTGGGCGCTATATAAATGATCTTCATTATTATTATTAGCAGTAGTAGTAATATCACTATTATTATTCTATTTCAGGAAGTAATAATATAAAAATTGCATGACTCGTGCTCATTGTTTTGTTTCCACAGCATTGCCTTCTTTTACAAAATGTAAACTAATAAAGTAACCCGGGTACTATACTTTCGCGTGTGCCTTGATTGTCACGAGGTGAGTTAAAGCATTCGACAGTCAAGAGGATCAACTCAGACTCGGACTGGCACACCAAACGCACACAAGCAAAACAAAGGTATTCTGTTTAGGTCAGGCCTGCAGGGCCGCAACATTATTATCTTTTCGTCAATTAAAAATTAAATATGCAATTGAAGAGCAACTGAAGATTATAATTCGACTCCATAAAAGGTACAAGTAATTCACATAGATAGATCCTCACTTTCTGTTACTAATTCAACTCCACATATATTTTAAGTGGATAAGCTTTACAATTTCAATTTCATCAGCAAGTCACACGACTCGCTACCCAAGGAACTACAAGAATCATGGCATCACAATCTAGATGTATAGTAAAAGGTCCTGGCACTTTACAAAACTTAAGAAACACAATTCTACTCTAATAATTACTTAAAAACATCTGTTGATTCCTTTCACTCCCTAACACACTAAACTCATTCACAAAAGTTATGTTATGATAAATGACTCTGCTCAGGCGGCAGCTCCTGGAACACACGTTCTACAATTCAGGTGAAAACTACTGGTGGACACTTCTGATAGACTTTATGGTCAAATAAAGAGCCATACCATTATCTCGGTCAGAACATAACCGAGAAACCCAATTCTCGCTTTGTGCACAATATGGTTCGGTGTGCAGGGACATGGGCTAGCTCTCTCTATCATTAGCTCCCTCTTAGGCACAATGTCAATTGCATGGCTACGTCTTTTCTCCACTCTGGTAGGAGTCATCTTCCCGAGATCCTTCGCTTCGCAAATGCTCAAAGCATGAAGCTGGCTCACAGAGCTCCTGAGCCTTTTCATATACTAGGACACTCTTCCGGCCAAATCTTTAGGCGAGACTAATTATCACCAATATTTTAGTTGGTCGGGTCATCCGAACTCAATCTGAAACCCTTAATAACTTTCTACTCTCTTTGGAGTATACATATTTTGATTTAATTTTTTCCCCGGGCAGCAACCTGTTCCACCGGCTTTTCTCGATTTCCAACTGCTAAGGTATCTTTAACGTGCGAAACGTGCACATGGGCCCTCAGAATTTTTCGTCCTTATCCGAGAAGACTAGGTGCTCGATCCTACCCACCATAGGATCAGGGACAAAAAAAAAAAAAGGAGGAAAATGTCAATTTTCCAACATGCCTGCACCGACCGGGATTTGAAGCCGGTACCTTTGCCAGGAGAGACGATCAGCTTGCCCCTAGACCACCGTGTCCCTCATAATAACCCATTATAATAATAACATAATTATTGTGGTAAGATCTCACTGTATTGAGTTGCAAAACAGCATTTTTATGACAACAAGTAAACAAATACAAGGATCTAGGCCGTATGACAAAGAAACATCGTCGGTTGGTTGTTAGAAACTTCTTAAGTCGATTTTTGGGTAAATTCACTTCTTTCAAAAAATTGAATCTATAGCACGAGACGCATAGGATACACTTGAAAAAACGAAAAAAAAAATTCTGCTTAGTTGTGGAGAAAAGCGATGATGTAATTCCGTGTTATAAACTCGGTAACGTTCAGTTGGCGGAATGTCGGCGCTTGAACATCGCTAAAATCATTTGTGGGGTTATGCATCGCTGGCCACGGCCAATTGTTGTCGCTTGAACCTCGCTAAACGTTTAGGTTAGTAGCGTTTAATAGTAAACATTTAGTAAACATTTAATAGCGTGGCTATTACATGTACATTATTGGCGCTTTACAAATAATGAGACTGAAGAAGGGCAGTCATGTACCATACCCTTCAACTCATAATTATTTTAAAAGGTTTGGAGATACAAAGAATAGGTCGTTGTGTACAAAATTCACACACGCATGCACACACTCAGGCACACAGAGTAATTATTTTTTGATAAGTTCGAAATGATTTTTTTTTAATTACGGTGCCAATTATGTGAGAGTAGAATCATTGAGTCTGGGGACTAATAAAGATTGGTCACTTTGAAATAGCCTAGATCTCAACCGGCGTATATTTTGCGTCCGAAGTTAGAGATATTGTCATTAATGTAATCACCGACCGTAAGGTAAATTTGAATGAATAGATCAAAGGAAGGGGCGGCGGCGAGTTTACGGTCTTTGAAGTTGCCGCACAGTGGAGTGGACACCGTCTTTGAAGAAAGGAAGACAAGACCGGCGAATATGGGCGGATCAAATGTGATCAAATAAGATAATGGTAAATATTATTTTGTTAAATATTTTGAGTTAATTGATCAATCTGTAAGTAATCTTCGAATCTTCGACCCACACTTTAATAGCTATAAATAATGTCAGTCTCATATCAATCAGTGACCAGTCAAAGTAAGGCGCCCTACCACGTGAATTTTTGAATCCAGTGCTTTCCGGTATGTAATACATAAGTCACTGTGCATTTCCAGCTTGTTATTTTCAACAATCATTTCCTCTGAGCAGAGGACAATACATCGTGCAATAAGCACTTTCAAAACCTGTTGGAGGAAGATGCCGATTGCAGGAGCCTTTGATTGACGTTGCACACAAACCTTACTGGTGTGAACGTAGATCTCTGAAAGAAATACAGTGCAACCTTCTCAGTGCACTAAACTGCAACTCTCTCTCAAAGAACTATGCTGGAACTCTCTCACAGAACAAAGTGCACAGCTCTCAAAGACCCTATGTCGAACTCTCTCAAAGAACAAAAATGAAAATTACCCAAGGAACTGAAATGCACCCAAGGAGTAAACGTACAAATCTCTTTCTCTCCCTCTCCCTCTCAGAATCAGAGCACATTCTTAAAGTGCAAGATGCAGCTCTTTCAGGGGCAGCTCTCTCAAAGTCCAAGATTGTATCTCCTTTAATAAAGAACCAAAGTGCAGCGCTCTCGCCCTCTTATCTCTCCCATTCTCTCTCTCTGTCAAATAACCAGAGTGAACGTCTCCCTCATAGATCCAGTGTGCAGATGTCTCTCAGAATCCCTGAGTGCAGTTTCTCTCTCTCTGTCTCTCAAAGAACTGGAGTGCACCTCTCTTAAAAAGCCATAATGCATCTCTCTCTCATTTCTGAATGTCTGTCTTTGTCTGTCTGTCTGTCTCTCTCACTGTCACAAAAAAAAGGACAGAAACATAGTCAAAGATAGAGGGAGGGACCGGCAGACAGGCAGATAGAGAGAGAGAAGGGAAGAGGACATGGAGTGAGAGAGAGAGAGAGAGAGAGAGAAATAAATAACAGAAAGAGAAGCTAGATACCAAGTTACAACTCCCAACAATGAAAACTGTTAAAGATAATCAGTTTTTCCCTTTTCCTGTAAAATTTAGATCTTTGGACTTAGAAAGTTCCAACAGCCAATCGACGACATGTTGTGCCGACCCTGTTAGTATAAAATCAATATCCACCTCCCCATGAAATTCGTCTGTTGCTTAAACAGCAACCTCGCGCAGGAGAAGGAAATACGGCGTTCTTTCTGAACTTAAACGTTTTGTAAGCAGCCCAGGACAAATTTTGAAGAGAGTTATTTTACATACAACAAAAACAAAACAATATATTTTGTATTTTTTGTTTGTATTTTGTATTCTTCTTTAATCCCATTTGGGAAATTTGCCTTAGTGTCATCGCAGCCCAGGTACAACAGTTACTGCAGCAGACATCGTCACCACAGTGACCACAGAAATCGTCACCGCAGTATTTATCTAAATAAACTTGGGGACATAATCGCCTCCACATAGGCGATTCCACCATTTAGCCAATTATGTCCGGCAGTTTCTTGAGCCCAGGAAATCATTTTAAATGAAAATACAACAAACAAAAGTATAATAATATCTTTTTCGGTGTAAGGTTCAACGCCTATTTGAAGAGATAGAGCAAGTTGGCCCCCGACTATAAGCTCTTTCGGTGGCACACTCCGATACAGCATTAAATTATCACGGTAAAGGGAAGTGATGCGAATCAATATCCCGAGAAATGCACAATTATTTTGTGAGTTTAGACGTAAATAAACTACACTTTATCCAAGATCAGCTTGGACAGTGGGCCCATGCTAATCAATAAAATTGGAGAAATTGTCTTTAGTAGACGTTCTCTGGGTCCTACCCACCTCACACACCATTTTTTACTTAGGCCGAAAGATTTCCCCCGAATGTGTGGCATACAATTGCCAACTATCAATAAAACATTGTTTTAATTGAATCTGCAGACATCACGCACAATCCGAAGAAAGGACACCATCTGCGGTTTTAGTAAAGAATTATTTTCTGACTTGGACCCGTAACGCACCCTACCCTTTCTGAGAGAGGATAAGATCTACAATTTAATTTTAAAACTTTTATACTCACTTACAAAACTGTTCAGATCATACAAAAGAGGTTTTGAGAATTTTACCAATGTAATAAAATTATCTGAATGTATTTAATTATATTCTTAAACTTAAAACCACCGTATTAGAAACAAATAAAAAACGTGTACCATAATAGACCGTGAAGGGGGCAAAGTGGCCGTTATCGTGACGACGCCCCGCACAATTAAACTCAAGCATTTTTTTTTTTATGCTAGGCTATTCTTCCATTGTACTTTAAGCATCGTCAGTACTTAATAATATTATATCAGCTGTATGTTGAATCAGAAATATTTTTTTTTCAGGCTCAGCATTCTTTGCCCAGAGTCCTTTCCACCAGGGGAAATTACATTCACCAGTAGGAAACTGAAAAGGGAGAACGTTTACAATCTTTGAACAGCTCGAATGGTAGACATGCCATGTTATTTGTTATAGATATTTTTCTGCGTCCTTCATTTTGTTAATGCTCCTAAAAGTATTTTATGAGGTGTGTTTGACTTATATTTAATTCCTAAATGGCCTTATCCTCAGACTGCCAATCTTTCTATTTTCTCTCAGTACTTCAGTATTAGGGTCAGTGTTGGTCATAAAAGAAACAACTGAAAATTTCGTTAAAGCCTTTATTGTTGACAATAACGTTGACATACACATTACCCGCACTGTTAAAGCAAATAAGAAGCAGTTGTATGTCTTTCATGAGGTAAGAACAATGCACGTTCACATACATTTTGTCGACTGCAGAATATAATCAGCAAATAGGCTGATCCATTAAATATGATGTATAATATGCAAATAGATAACAAGATCTTAGTTGTGTTGCTTACTCTCTTAACTTGTTTATTTCCATTTTTTGCTGAGTCATTTCCTCACGTATGTCTGACTATCTCTTGACTAGCAGACAAATGATGGAGGAACAGACGCTGGGCATGGAATTTTTAAAGCAACTAATAAACTGTGCCAATGAACAAAGCGATTAAGAAGGGCTGAACAGGTCTAGTATATGCTGTGAATGAAGAAAAGTCGGCCCATAACACTGTAGTTGTATGACCTACCGCCGCTCTTGCAGCTTGACTTGGTGTTAAACTTTGAAGATACATTCACTTACATTTGACAAGCTTTCTGTTTTAGATTTTATAGGCTTGTTTACATTGTTTCACCATGGTCTCCCGGTTCCCTTTTCACTACGGCATGAGAGCGCAGATTAGAGTGATTCACAGTGGTCTATAGATTGTCTAGAGCCGGAGGTACATTAATGTGCACCTCATGGTGCTTCGAGATGAAACAAATGGAGGGCAGGGTTTCGACAAATAGTTTGAAAAATGGTGTCCACCAGTTGACAGTATACTTTTCAATTTCTAAAGGCTTTACAATAGGTGAGTCACAGGCATGACTTCAATTCTGCGCATAAAAGGAAATACAATTGTCGCACTTTATTGACACAACCTAGCTTATCTTGTTTATCATCCTTGGCTGACGAAACGTTAATGACTGGTTACGTTACTCGTTAAACTAGTCATCGTGTATTTATCTGAACATATCCAGCTGCCTTTGCGTTGACATGACCAAAGTCAGTTTTCTGACTTAATTACCGCATACATGTACCAGCTAAATTGAAATCGCCTATAACTTCCTAGTTTTTGTAACCTTCAGCTTGCATTCATCCTATTCTGTTGCACTAGTTCATTAAAAAGGTGTTGTTTATGGGAATGGCCGATCCCTGCTTATTTTCTGACCACTGTGCGTGACCGAAGATTTTCGCGGAGGAGACTCTTACGATCTCAAGGCATATCTACCGGAAATGATCTTAACGCCTTCTCGTGAATTGACAACTCTTATTTTGGGGGCTAGGGAGGCGTAACGGGGCCAATCCGTTGTTTGAAGTTAAAAAAAAAGCAGAAGAAAAAAACAACCGTTTTCTAAATAAATTATGTGGGTGGCCGCGCTCAGGATCATAAATTTTTACCCTCGTCTGGAGCGCGGCCAATGTGGCCTGTTTCATGAAAAGTGCCCAAGGCAAAGTTCCCACCCAAATATGGCGAAAACATGCCCATGGGTATTTGACACGGCTGGGCAGCGTTTCATGAAATGCGCCCCGTCAGTTTGGGCGGTCCCTTGGGTCACAGATCCTGGGACAGCTAACGAGTAGGCCCAAGGGCCAAAACAATAGCTCAAACATGGCGGGTGTGCGCTGATGCAGCGAATGAGTGGACACCGATAGGCGATGCATCACAATAATATTAGGTTCAAAATGCTAAAACTGGGTATCATCTATCTATTTTGATTTCCCCCTTTCCTTAGAATAGTTTTTTTTTCATCCATTCTCACACATGCGCGACGATTTCATCATTAGATCGAGAATGAAAGTTTGCCATGCTATGTCTGAATTTGAAGCGTCCTGTTTTATGCATTCAACATGAATTACTTGATTTGTCGTTTTCTTTGTAAATGGCATTTTTGGGACCCAATTCCCCCCACAATTGTGCAAACGTGATATCCCAGACTAGGCCAATAATGATATACTTTCCGAAGGCCATGGTTTAGCTCACTTATATGCCATTTAAAATTAGCAGATACATTAAATTCATTGCATATTCTTTCGAATGTTCTGACATCGTTTGGGTTGTTATAAGGGTGCCACGCTTGATCTTGCGGCAGTGGTGCATGTATCTCCTCCAACATTCGTCTTATCTGGTAGTATACGTGAAAGAGATATAAAGCACAAATCATAGAATTTTCAGCGGTCAATTTAATGGTCTTCCAAAGAAACACCGCACCCTGCAGTAGGTCACCATACGGCAAAATTCAGCTGGTTCTGCCAGAACTGCATAGGGGTTGAGCTCCAAGCATGCATCAATTTGTCTGAATTAACTTTAGGTAGGCGATACTTTTCAAATACCTCTGGATATTGAGTTTCGAAAGCCTCGTTTGTACGTATTTGAACGTTTACGTTAATAGAATTTCCGGTAGTGTTATTTGCACCTTGAACTCCTGGATGATATTTTGCTTCACTATTGAACTTAAAATAATTCATTATTATTATATAATGTATGTAACATTTGTAGATGTTCAAAATAAATCTCATGTAGAATTACCCCACAGTTTAGACGGGGGTAATAAATTATTAAATAGCTCTTGTAGAGATAAATTGTTAGCCACTGTCACGAGCAGAGTTAGGGTCTTGGGGATGTTACGACTGCACGAGAGGCAGCTAACTCACACTCGGACACAACCACACAAGAAAAGTATTAAATAACTAGAGCGTATATATGTCAGGCCGGTCAGGCCATAGTTTACATAAATATTAATAACAAAACAAAAGACAATAGGGGTATATATCCAAACCAAAAAAAAAATCTAATTAATAACTTAACCAATGATATTCATGTAACTATGGAGGTACTGCAATCAATAGCAAATAGGTATATTATACGAAACTAGATATCAATTTAAAGCGACAGTTGAGTCGCCACTGGCCAGTCGCCAGGCAAACTCTCCATAAATCATATGGGCTTAAATGTTAGGAGAGCCCAATACGTTCAAAGCCTACAGAAGCACTCTTCGGCTTGTAGGTAATTTAAGCAGTTGCCAAAAGACTATATTTTATGCACAATCACTATTCAATTCATCAACAATGTGCTATATTATTCCAATCATACTATGGCAATAGATCTATGATACAGGACACTCGTGGTCGAGTGCCAGCTGGGGTTTCCTTAGTCTTCCTATGAGGCTGTAGTTCTCTCTCTATCTCTGATCTCTATTATGCTTGAATAAATAAGATATATTACCATTGCTCACGCCTACTGGTAGGCGCGAACATCAATATAGCGCAGCGTGGGCTTTCAAGGGTCAGCCCACTCAGACCTTTCTTTCTAGAGCTCAGTCAGTCCGTTAGCAAGGACTTCTTGTCTTCAAAGCACACAGTTCAGGTACTGGTCAACCGGAGATACTTCACGACACGATGCTTCTGCTCGTCTGTATTCACCTAATCTGAACGTTACGCGATGTTATATACTATCTAACTACCCAGCGTGCCAGTCCGCTGGCCCAATTAGTTCAGCTATCTCATAGGTCGAAACCTCCCACCATTTTAATTGTAGTAATACGTCTGCACTATTCTACCAGCCAGTTAACGTGCAAAAACTTGTCTAGTCATACTTAACAATGTCAACTGTCCCCACCTTGTTTCACCCCTACTCCATTACTTATTAATCACGAACATTAAAACCGACAAGCGTGAATCTAACAGTTTAACTTTACATTTATTTAGTCACAACTATAATTGGGCGAGGACCGTTCAAGGCCACCAGCCAATTTTTCATGGCCCTGGTAAAAAAACAACTCACTCTCTGCGTGAGTTTTAATAACATCTGAATCATGACAGCCACCATGGTATAACATATCCAAGGAGCTGATAAACAATAGGTATCAGGCTTATGGAGTGAGAGTAACTATTCCAGATGGTTATTATAATGTCTGTGGTCTCAACGAAGTATTCAAACGAAACGGGTTATCTAGAGAGTTACATCCTCCGACTGGTTTTTTACAAATCTTATCTGATTCCAAAAGAATAATTTTCCCCCAATCTCACTAAGATGCTTGGGTTCTCTAAAAAGACGAGTATTCCAATTAAAATGCCCATGATTGCTAACAAGCCTAATCAATTAGCTGTCCATAGAGAGCTCCGGCTCCACGAAAAATTCCAAGACCGAGTTTTGATATTGTTGTACCAAACGAAGTCCATCAAGGTGACCTACTCTTTCTCCCTCACGATAAAGTTGGTAAGCGTACATATAAGTATTCCCTCACAGTGATTGATGTTGCCAGTCGGTTTAAAACTGCTGAACCACTGGCTACAAAAGAGACTAAAGAAGTTGGCGATGCTTTGTCTCGTATTTACACGCGAGGTTCTTTAAAGTGGCCAAAGCTACTCCAAGTTGATCCTGGACGTGAGTGTATGGATGCAATCAATAAATTGCTCGCGAAACATGGAGTTTCTATCAGACGAAGTAATGTGAGCATTCATAGGGACCAAAGCATTGTGGAGCGTTCCAACCGAGCTCTAGCCGAGAGACCATACGGAAATCAGTATGCTCAAGAGATGAGACTCCCTTCTGGTGAACGATCTACGGAATGGGTGAGGCGATTACCTGCTGTGGTTGCAGCTTTGAATGACGAAGTATCGAGACTAATTGGAAAAAAAACAAAAATTGCTATAATGGCTAAGACACTGCCTCACAGCACATCATCTTCAATAGTTCCTGATCGTCCTGTTGGAGTCAATAATAATAATAATAAATAGAATTTCTATAACGCATTTCTAATAAATTTATTACTCAATGTGCTGTACATTGCATCAATAATTCATGCATACACTTTCCAAATCTCATACTAAAACACGCAATCTCATCCGTACAAACTTTCAGTTTCACACACACAGACGCTCTTAGTCATATAATATAACACTAGCTTACATAATCAATTGTAACATCAAGTACAGAATAGAATTTTGAAAATTTAAAAGTTTCGGAGGAAAATATGATGTTTTACGCTTTTCTTAAAGCTTTCAAGATTCGGTGATTCACGAATGTTCAAGGATATCTGTTTCCAGACAAAAGGTCCAAAATAGTTGAAGGATCTATGGCCTATAGTTTTATAGTTTTTAGATGGTATTCTTCAGATTGTTTTGTCACTTGATGATCTTAGTGAACGAGATGGTCTGTAAACTTGTAAAGAATTTTTGAGATAGCTTGGTGCGGTGTTATTTAAACAAAAGCAAAAAGCTTCCATCAGACGTTAACGTTCGTTTTTGTATCAACCTGGTGAATTAGAAGGCTGGAGCAGACGCCGCGCTACCGATCATATATGGTCACTAAATGTGTATCAAATAGAAAGTTCAATGACAAAGCCTGACAGCCCCGTGATTTAATACTTATTAAATGGTCCTAAGCGATGATTTTTTCGCGAAGAGCTGTAAAATAGTTCCAAACGACACCCAACTTCCACCAAAAAAAAATAAATTCTATTTAGAGATATATGTTGTAGTAGGTATATCTAAAGTTACCAATATGAAAGGACACAATAAATGCGCTTGGTTGAGAAGTGGTGGGTTGGATATATGTGGAAATAGTTGTATTCAAAAATATTGCAAATTTCATTTATTTAAAATTCGTAAAGGTAGAAAAATTCCTGTACCATGCAGGTCGTGCGGGGTGGGTTTCCAAAGCGAAATCCATTTTAGCCAACGATGTGGACTAGATCGCATTCGTCAGCGGCATATAGCACTAGAAAAAAAGGCAAAAAAAAAAAAACATTTTAATTTAGTTCTAACTCAGCTTCTAATAGTTAATCCTCCTATTAATTAACCAAAATTCTTTATTACCTTATTTTGGTGGAATCCACATATTTCTCAATTCGTTTAGTACCTTATTTTGGTGGGAATATAAACACTATTTTTTCCCTTCCATATCTGATAATATTTCATTTCTTAATTCTTCACATTCTTCAGGGCGATTTCTTTTCCATAAATCTAATTCACATCCAATCATTTTACATATAATATTTCTATATTCAATAAGTAATGTAAGATATGAGGAAGTAGCCTCTCCAATTTCTTCAAGATGTTTTCTTTCATCTTCTATTTGTTTCGATGCTTTATCAATTTTTTCACATAATGTTTCATGGAATGGTGAAATATGTGTCTTCTTCCTCGTTCATTTTTTTCTCCTGTTCCCCAAGGTCCAACAATTTCTTCTACTCTTTGATCTTCCACATTGGCATTAAAGTCGCCTATTACTATCGTCATACCTTGGGATTTTAGGTACTTTTTGCTATATATATATCTTTATACATTTTTTCTATGTCTTCATCTTTGCGTTCTGACGTTGGCGCGGAGAATTGAATGATGCCTATATCTAGGGGTTTCACTTCTAATGTGGCGACTTTTGCTCTGTCTGATACTGGGCACCGGCTTTTGAGTCTTTTTGCTGTTGATTCATCGAACAAGATGACTGTTTCTCATTGGTGTTTATCTCCTGATAATAATTATTTTGCTGTATGTGTATACTTCTATACAACCATTTAGGAAATGTTGGTACCCTGCACAACTCTGCAAGAACTTTGGATTGCTGCTGGAAGTGGGAAGAAATTTCAAATTACATACAGTGCACATAATCGCCAAACTTCTTGACAAACGAATTAGCTTCATCGTTTGCGGCTAGCTTTTCCAGCGATCATTACTCGGCCCCTTTTCAAAATTTCAAAACCAAAGGAGAAAAAAAAAACACCCCTTGATTTCTTAACTCTTTATTCCCTCCCCTACAACGAAACTTTTACAACGAATTAACATCCAGCCTGAGCGAAGACATATAACGCGGTAAGCTGAGAGATCTTCATGGACTTGGCCTGAGAGGCAACCAAAGAGCTTATTGAACAGGGAGCTAGAATAGGAAGGGGAGGGGTGACGCGGGTGCTCTTAATCCCAGCGAACGAACACTCAAGTCAGTAAGAGACACGGCGAGAAAGTTCGGTTACCACCGCGTCTTTTTTTTGGAGAGACGGAGTGACCGAACGGTTAAGCGGTCTGTTTTCTTCATGGCAAGGTGACGAGTGCCGTAACATATGTCGCTGGTTCGATCCCCATCTTGATCATTTCTCCTTCTTCCTTCTTTCACTCACGCTTTGCTTTTCTGAGCACTAACTAGGCATTATAACTTTAATTCGCATCATATTTACACTGAGTTTAAACTCGCTATTAATAACTTCCTGAAATCGAGATGGCAGGAAAGATGGGCTGGACAAACATCAAATAACCTTCACTTTATCCAGCTTCAACTTGGAAAGTGGACTCATGCCTGTCAACAAAATCGGAGAGAAGAAATTGTCCGTAGGGAACTCCGACTGGGTCATACCCACATCACACATCGTTTTTTACTTAGGGGGTAAGATCCCTCCGAATGTGTGGCATGCAACTGATAACTAAAGAAACCTATTTTAACTGGATGGGTAGACTTCATGCATACCCGAAGAAGGTTGTCAAGGTTAAAGTTATAAATGTCGTGCTGGGTCACGATTAGAAGAGACTTGTTTTTTTCACGGTCTCGTTGATTATAGCCAGCGTAAATGTCCTTGAACTGTTTTCGCGGGCAGTTTGTTTTTGTAACACTTTTTCTTAGAGATGGAAAGAAAGTGGGGCAAGATAGAATAAATGGATGGGTTAGGAGTGACGGTGCAGTTCTCGATCCCGGGATTTTGATGAACTCTTACGAGGGAAGAGAAGGGGTGAATAAGGTTAGATAGTTTAAGACGCTTAGTCGCGTTCAGAAATTCGTACATAAAACGTAGAAAGCACGAGGGTTTAGAGATTTTAGTAATGGTTTTGACATTTTAATTCGACCTTGTCTGTTTCTGGTACAAGGCCGTGACCGACTTCCATGCAGAATCTATTAATACTACGAGCTGGGCTCGATGGATGCACCAATCAAATCCAGGCAGTTGGACGGGAATTTGCAGCTGGCCGCACAGTATAAAAGCGTAGCCACACCTATGGTCTGGACTCCATACAGAAATTTCCATCTGTGCAGGCGTCGGCGTGATTCTGCCAGAAGAATCAGAAGACTGTTATTTTCATGTCTATGTCTATTATAGGCATTACGATGGTGCCATATGCTCGATGGTGATATTTACCCACTGCTGTTGTCTGCTGCTCCCTGGTTTCTTACCAGGGACCAAGTGTAAGTGTTTGTCTGTTGATTCAACAATGAACGAGGAGCTGAAAGTAATTTTTCCAGTAGGACAGGATTGCTGCATCTGCTAGAAGTGCTAACCAAGGATGCAAGACAAGATGTATATTAACTTGCAACTAGATCTAGTATGAATGTTTGGCATACACAACTGTGAATTGAGATTGATTTGTCTGGATGAGGCTGGGGATTGCCAGCCCATCCTAGAGTAGATCTAACTTAACTACGTCAGTTTGTAGTGACGAGCTTGATCCATTATAAGCGGTAGGCACAAATAGCTGAGATGACATTGTCACCAGAGACATGAGTATTTTGCTTGATAGATAGTAGGCAGACTATATCTGAGAGATAGATAATTCATACTTAAATTGTTAGTGAGTCAGAATGATCTTAACCTTATAGGAATCTAGAGGAGACTTCTAGTGATATATTATTGAATTTTCATTTGATGCTGCTGATGTTGTCTTTTTAGTATGTAAGAAATTTAGACAAAATTGTTAGGATATTTAAGGTAATAAAATTTGTGGCCCTGCAGGTCTGTTGATAAAAAAACTTATTCAGATTGTTATTAGTGTGTGGCATGGTACGAAAGCTTAATTAGTAAAATACCTCTCGATTTTAAAATGCAGTCATAACCCCATTAATTTATAACCCCAGACCAGACTCGTAACAAAGGTATTATGCCTCCGGATACATGAAAGAATTATTTTCTGACCTGGACCCGGAATGGAACCAGTCCTTTCTGAGAACGGCCATAACCTGTCTACAGGTTGACTTAAAAACGTTTATACTTGTGTTTACAAAACTGTTTTCAGATCCATACAAAACATTGTTTGAGAACTTTACGAAAGTATTTAATTCTTTTGTTAAACATAAAAGCCCTGAATACCAAACATAAATAAAGTATATGCACCAGATAAACCGTGAAGATCACAAAATAGCCATTATCGTGTCGAGGCGCTGCAAAACCCAAACTCAAAATCAAAACACTTAGACAAATGTCCCAATTAATACCATCAAAGAAGTAGATCTATACTTAACATGAAATACTAATGTAAAAAAAAATAAAAATACTTGCATTTAATTGAGACAGTCAAAGGACTAAATATTACCCTATTAACTAAGTACCAGATTAGTGTGGCATTTTCGGGAGTACGTGTAGAGAATGCATACATACAGGTTGCCATTTACCCGTGAGCCAGAAATTAACAACTCAACCTCCATGAGATTTTCTGAATTATTTATCTATTATCAAATATCACGAGTATAACAATACAATGAGTTATTTTATTTTGAAAATCTGATGGGGAGTGCCGGGATGGGAAATGCACATTTCATAGCTATTAATTTGTTCGATAACTTTCAAAATGTCAGCAACACAAAAAAAAATATTATCATTGTTACTATTATTATTATTATTATTATTATTATTTGAATTGAAAACGTCTTCGTTTTCACAGTATGTACATTTTTTAATAAAAAAGGTGCGCATCCTGCAACACAGAAGGAAACGTGGTTTGTTCAAACTTCAAGGCTTAGTATAAAACCTACTTACTAAGTTGACTCGACAAACTAAGTGAATGTCCATTTTTATTTTTTTATTTTACTATCAGATAGCACATGACCATTTTCCATTTTGATAACTTGTATCACACACACAGAAAAGGTGTAAAATATTTCACCATCGTCTTCAGCGTTTTTACATGCGGGTATAAACATTTTTTTTTTACAGAACATTATTTATATTTATGAAAGATGAATATCACGGATATTTGTGTGGGATATGTACATAGTCCGATGTCTTTCGAATTTTGGGTGAATAATTATATTCTCAAGCCTACCATTGCTATCTCTGGTATAGCAGGGAGTGTGATCAGTTTAATCGTAGTTGCTCGTCAAGGACTTACAAAATCTTCAAACATCCTGCTGGTGGCTTTGGCCCTTGTCGATATTGCCAACCTTTTAGGATCGAATGACATAGCTCTCTTAATTTATTGGTATAAACAACCCTACGGCTTCAAGTTTTCTGAAAACTGGGGTCGTTTTCTCTTTATTCTCAACATAATAACCGATGGCCTTGAAATAATGGGAGGCTGGACTACTGCTGTTATAACAGCTGAGAGACTTATCGTTTTGTTTTTCCCTCTGAAATGTCATTTGATTTTGACTCCAGCTCGTACCTGGTGCACTGTTGCATTCTTTTGTATTGCTCGAATTGCCCCATACATCTATATGTCACATTATGTAAAATTTATGTATTTATGTTTCAACGATGGTTTTATTGATCGCTTCTATTACATTGACTTAGCTTTGGCTGACCGTAGGAGAGGAACAATTCGGTCTCTGCGCAATTATAATCGCATCGTTTATGGTTTGGTACCCATGGCTTTTGTTCCCGGAGGCTGCGTTATCATTGGAGTAAAGGTGAGGATACAGTCAAGAAGACGTGTGAAAATGATATCCGGGGTAGTAGCAACCATAAATACAAAATCCACTAAAACAAGCAACAAAACAACCAAAACTTTAATGTCTGCCTGTTTGCTTTCCACGGCATGCAACTTGACGATATTTCTGTTGGGACAGATCTGTGACATAGATTTCATACCATATTGTCGTGTTATAGTACTGAACCTCCAAAGTCTAATTGGAAACATAAACAGTGCCAGCAACTTTGTAGTTTATGTAGCCACTAACAAAGCTTTCAGACAGGGTTATAAGACTTAGTTTAACATGTGAGCAGAGAGGAAACGAACCAACTCTTCTTCTCTCTCTCTCTCTCTCTCTCTCTCTCTCTCTCTCTCTCTCTCTCTCTCTCTCTCTCTCTCTCTCTCTCTCTCACACACACACACACACACACACAACCCGAAAGCGATATCAACACACACACAAACACACAACACACATTTTTGCATCACAAGTACTGTCAAAAAGAAAAATCAAAAAGACAACAGTTTCCATCGAAGAACACTCATTTGGAACACTTATGTAATTTCGCATCAATACTAATTCACTCATTCACTGTTCACGTCATGTAGTGAACAGCAGTACCTCACAGACCAATGGCAGAGGGGCTAAAGAGTAGACATCAATTCTGTAATGCGCCGAGATAATTGAAATACAGAAATCAAACGGAACCCAAGTTAAACATTTCCCTTTACCAAAACTGAGCTGGAGGCGAACTATATCGATTCTGAAAATGGCGTGTCTCAACTATCTACGACAATGCAAGAATTAAGGCAGAACGCATCGCCAATCCATCTTTATGTACTCGTACTACAAATAAGCCTGTGCGAAACGTGATCCAGTCAATGGAGACACCAAGTGCAAAATTAAATAAAGCGTTTCAAAATGTTAAATTATATAGTGTAACTCCTCAAAATCATATAGTAATAATAATGAGAATAAGAAGATAAAGAAGAAGTAGGATAAGGAGAAGAATGATAATCCCCCAGAAAGGTAACACATTCACTGTATAACACATATTGAGTATTTACAATGAAAAACTACTGTGTAAACCGTTTAACAGTGGACACAGCAAATATTAAGGCACAGGGCAACTCTCTATCCACTTTAACTGATATAGGCCTAATTTATCTTAAAGTATCATATCTATGTATGAAGTGTCCATTTGAGTTTTCATCTTTACGATTATACAAATAATGATGCCGTTTGGTGTAGTTACTTCTGAGCACCCAATCATCCGGCTTATGTTTGTGTGATAACTTTACAATCCAGATGTTCTTATGATTAAAGATGTGAGCAAAGGCACGGCGTTATATTCATCTTTACGTGATTGTGCTTTATGTACGATGTGAGCGTAAGTAGTTACAGCAAGAGCATTAGAAACATATAATGACGCAAGTGGTACACTGGACATGCATGCATACTATTCCTCAGAAATTATCCAAAATGCCGTTCAAATTGGATTGGGCGACTGACATGAAAATGACTGTGTTTGTCCGAGTAAATTGGCTGATAGTTAATTGGGCCAGAGAGCAGATTTTTTTTTGTTTTGCTTTGTTTTTGTTTTTTCTTTAGTCATGTTAAATTCCCATACATTAAGTAAATTCCGAGAACGCTGATAATAATTTAACACAAAAATAAGACAAACAAGACGTGGGAATCTCACAACAATAAAATTCGAAAGACTGCGTGGTGTCATCTCCATCTCTATGCAGTTAGCACCGCTGTGCTTTCAAAACAAAAACAAAAACAAACAAAAAAACAACTAAACAATACATGCTGTAAATCTAAACTTTTGAACAGATCCTTAGGTATTCAAACTGTAGCGGATAAATAATCTACATAAATATGACAGGATATTTTAAAATTCTATTTTCTATTAAGACCACCCACTGTCATGTACGATGCCAACTTTCAGAAAGATATGTTAAAGAATAACTAAATTCCTGAAAAATGTTATTTAAATGCTGCTTTTTTCCCCCATGAACTGGACTACAGTAATCGTACGCCTGATATCCTGATGGTCTCCTTCCCCCCCCCCCCCATTATTTTGCCCCGTTGCATTCTCAATTATCCCTTTTGGCGTTTGTTTATTTGTATGTGCATTGATTTGGTTTTGTGTTGATACCCCAAAAACAGTCTACAAATACAAGAGAGTGTCGCTCATAGTAAGCATGCTCCCTGAGAAAAGTGGAGATTGCATTGTGTTCTGCGGCTACAAACCAGTAGTGGGCCGCGTCCCTTTTGTCAGCCATCAAGCACACTTGTGACTTTCACATGAAAATTGCTCACGAGCCTGGCTATAATATCTTATTGAGCTGTTAAATCGACTGCGGAGACACCAATATTTCCTACGTGATATACTGGTATAACGCTCGTGCTTCATTTCCTTTTTCTGAATTTGTGAATGTTTTCACGTTGTAATGTTTGGGCTCTTTCATATTTCAGATAACAGGGGCTAATACTTTTTTCACTTTACCGGTTCTTATGACTCTGTAGTATTCAGGCTACTAAAATTCCTTTTATTTAAACCAAGACGCACAAAACTGCATTTTCTTCTGTCTCTATCTGTGTTTAGGCCTCTATTTAGCCCGACAAATCTAAGACATGCGTTTGAAGTAATTGCAACATAAATGGTTTCTTTACAGAACAATAGTACGTACCATCCAAAACAACATAGCAAAAATCGGACAAAATCGGAACCACGGGAAATTAGATAAAGAATTGCTTAAATTAATGAAAAATAATATAACATGACGCGTTTTGGCAACCGGGTATACATACTTTCACTCCGCACCGTGAACGCCGTTACCCCGGTGTCACATATTAATAAGTCAAAGATCAAAGCACATACCGACACCTCTCCCCCCTCCCTTGACAAACGTGCAAATGTTAATAATGGATAACAAAAAGAATGAGACGCCATTTTCTCTCGATATTCATAATTTCTCTGAAGGAATAAAAGGAGGCGGAAACATTAAGGTCCACGGGAACTTTTGTGCTTTGTTTGTCTTTGTCCTGAAAACTGCTACTTGCCTTTTGACAAAAGTAAGTTTTTTTTTGCACAGGAAATGACAATAATTATAATAATTATGTGACCTGATTTTAACAATGAATATACTTAACTGATGTATGGTACAAGGATTTCAAAAATTAAACATGCGTAACATGTCCAACAGGACATTAAATGATGGCAACACCCAACCTGTCTGAAATGTCCATACTTTGCAATCAAGAAATCCAGCCGAAAGAAGTTGTTATAGAACTGACTCTAAAGGGATGAGATGGAATTAACAGAACTAGTGAAATGCGGGGTGATATTATGATCAATATCGTGGAAGGTCAGAGAGTCCATGTTGGATGCCGAAAGCGATAATATACAAATCTAAAAGCTATTTCAGTTTTGCAGCGATCTAAGGAGAGAAATAGTTAAGAAACAGTTCCATATCAACGTCAGTTGCGATCGGACACATATTTCAGCTTTCAGCGTGATTGCCTGTTTTGTGGAAATGCAATTCCTAGCACCTCGAAACAAAAGCAACCAGGTTCATTTCCTGTCAGAATGGAGAGAAAGTTCACAGACACCATTAGAGAAGTTTGCCAAAAAGCTCAACGACGATTGGGCTCAACAAGTCCTTGGTCGACTGAAATTGTGCAGTGGATCTGCACGCCAGCGATGCACTATATCACCAAACCTGCAGTGTTTATTTTCGTATCAATAAGCGAAAGCCAGTGTCTCAATCGCAGACTATTGAGAAGCCAGCAAAACGTTCTAAAGGAGGCAGACCAATTCAACAAGGAAAGTCCGATGAGTTCCATCAAGTCTGAGTGAAGCAACGGATCGTGTTACTGGATGCCAAGAAGACAATGACCAGCATGTGGATGTCAATTCTTCTCGAAGACAGCGTAATAGGAAAGATAATATTGGCAAACTGGTCACTTTTCTGTAGCTCAGAAATCCATTTGCAGATTGATATCCTTACTCTGAGAAATATTTCTCCTGGTTTTGTTGCGGACAATGCTGTTAATATTATCAATGTCAAGCTCATTGGGCAGACTATACTGACATCCATGAGTTGCAAAGATATCAAGAAATATTCATTCAGCAAGAAGCTCCGGGTACAAATAATTATGTCAGCAAAAAGAGGGTATCAGGATTGGCAGTGACGTTTTACAGATTGATCCATGTCTCCTGTTTAAGCGATTGGTGACTGCATCCAAAGAGGCACCTGAAGATCAGAGAAATATCTTCAAATATGAACTCTCTGGACATCCAGGCTCCCACTTTGAATCCTCAGGTCTTATGAAAGCTGCAAAGAAGTCTGACTTTGGAGGTTCAATCAAGTCTCTCGCGGAGGACAAAATTCCAGGAGCCACAACTTTTCTGCTACAGAATCTGCCAAAATAAAACCGACCGTCGTAGTTGGAGAAGATACCGATCTTCATATTCTCCCCTGCCATCACGCAGATCCACATTCAAGAAAGATTTTCTCAAATCAGATATTAACAGGCAAGAATAGACTGTATGGGACATTCATGGAACAAAGTTAGTACTCGCACCACTTTGTCAGTATCTTCTTTTCACTCATGCCCTGCTTTATGGTCTTAGAAAAAGATCTTCAGTTTAGCATCTTTTAAATATCACGTTCCACGACTTAGCCAGATCATTTCTCAATGCACCTAATAAAGATTCAGTAGCTGTTTTTGGCGAGAAGGCACTAATGGTCTATTAGTACAGCTGCCATAGTGAAGTTTCTCTAGACACTGCTCGATATCATAGATTCATAGAGAAAACCGCTGCAGGAACATCATCGGTTAAGCCAAAGAACTTCCCCTCACACCCACCCCCGCCCCCCACATCAACAGCAGCTAAGTTCCACGGCTGGAGAGGCTGTTACCAAGTAAAAGAATGGACCTCCCATTCAAGTGATATGGGCCCAACAGAATGGGGATGGAAACATCAAGGCCACCTGATGCCATTTCACACTGATCTTCCCCGGCCCCTCCAAATCTCTAGATAGTCGTTGAATGTAGCTGCAAGACAGACTGCAGGAGCTCGAGGTGTAGCTGCAAGAAACATGGACTAAAGTGTTCATTTGTATGCACGGAATTCCACGGGCCAAGTTGCACTAATAAGGCACACCAAGATGTGGTGGAGATGACGGCGCAGATGAAGCTGTTCAAGAAAGTGATGAAACATTTTGATAGCACTTTAAATTGCCATGTCACCAGGCTTACATAAAACAGAAACAAGTGGATACAAGTGTTCGTTTGATGTGTGTGAAACTGAACAAAATGATATAAAGGTGTTCCATGCTTTGTCGTGAGTGAGGTAACATCTGACGTTTCTAAATGTTATTTTAAAGACTAGATGTTTTAGGTGTTGATTTGTTGTTTCTATAAGTATTGTCACTCTGCTGTGGTATAATGTTTAATGACCAGTCATTGCAACCATAATTATGCATTATTTATTTGTTTAGACAGTAGAGGTAGGCCTATTATCCTTTTCCAATAATCTGATATTTTGCTCACACACACACACACACACAAAAAAAAACACACCACGAGAAGAAGCCCTTTGACTTTGCACCTCCGTTTTAGTAACTTGGGCCGACAGACTACCCGGAACAGGGTTCGTGCGAGGTCGTAAAGTATGGTGCGCCGTTGAGAATTTCGAGGATATTAGTTATTACACCAAATTATAATCTTTATTAATTTTTTAAACATATTTGTCATAATCCGATTTTGTCCGATTTTGAATAAAAAAAATGTTGTTGGCAAAATTGATAACTAATTATTTCTGTAAAAAATCATTTATGTTGCGGTTTGTTCAAATCCACAAGGTTGGGACTATTAGGGGGGTTGCTGCCCTTGGCATTCACACATCACATTATTTGTTGTAATTATTATTGTTCTTGTTCTCGTATGTGTGTGTATGTGTGTGTGTGTGTGTGTGTGTGTTTTGATAAGGACTCGTATTTTAGAATGCTGCCCCGGCAGCGGCTTGTTCGGACTGCTCGTCTCGACTTTGAACTACCAAGATACACTTTAACGTGCACAACGTGCACATGGGCCCTCCGACTTTTTAGTCTTTATCTTCTGGGCGAATTTCTATTCATTTCTGATTTAGCTCAGCCCCAGGGGAAACAAAAAGGAACGTATTTATGGTCACAACATGGTCAGAAGGTTACTTAATTGGATGACTTGCTTACAAAGACCATTGAAGATGGTGCGATGGTTATTTTAAACACGACGACGAGCAATCCAATCGGCATCATGCCTCTAGAATTGATTACCATTGCTTGTAATGTCACTGGAGTACAAGTCAAGAGAGCCGCCATAACAGTGAGAATGACATCAGGTCAAACGGATTCCTGCCTCAAGTAATAAAAAAAAAAAAAAAAGTCACTAAATCAAGTCAAAAAACATCATTGTCTGCCGTGTGTTTACTTTATTACTGTATGTATTTATTTTTTCACACAAAAAGGTTTCCTGGAAAATCATAGATATTTAATTAATGAACTGTGCGTGGGAAAATCAGTAAAAAAAAAAAAACAACACAAAAAAAAACAATGTTAATAATGTAACAAAATTTAATATTAAGAATGTCAGCATAAGAAGATTGCAAGATGGTACTTACTGAAAACAAACTGATCCTTTATTAATAAATTGTAATGATGTATTCATAGAGTAAAGTAATAATAATGAACGAAGTAACAGGACTTAGACGTATTTCGTGCACTTTAGAATAGCATTCTTTTCATTTTTCTGTGTTACTGGTTGATATTTTCTCTTGAGATTTCGTGCCCGCCGGTCATGTAGATATAGAGACACCGTTGGACAAGAGGGTGGTTAAGAATTTTTTAATTTACTAAATGCCATTGCGCTTGAATTAATGGGTGGACTGCAGTTTTAAACAATGATTCATAGTGACAAGCTTAGAGAGACAATGTGAAATGTTTTGTTTTCATCACTGTTTGACACATAGGAGCCGACACACTGCCTTACAGTACGTATTGTAGTTACACAGTCACCATCATGTTTTAAGTATCTTCTTTTCACTGACTGTATAGTAATTCTCAGAGACGCAAGAACTGAAATAAAACTTAGCCTGTGTGACAAGTAAAAACTGATTAATTCTCGTCCACCAGTTCGTATTTTTTTAATAATCATTTAAATTTGTGTTTATCCTTCTGGCGGTGTTGGCGGTGGCCAATGTGTCACCTGCACATACATCTGGTGCTGTCAACATTTCATCTATCTATATAAACGAGTTTCAAACCTTTCGTCCACAAATATGACATACACACATAAAACTAGAAACCTACGGTTTTCAATGAAATTTCTTTAAAAAATAATGTAGGTTGCGAGGGATGAAAAAATGTTGTGGGTCTATTTTTGATTCTGCACAGCGGAGACACTCTTCAGAGTTGACCCCCGACTTTTCCAAGGCGCTATTTTGTACAATATTCCTATCTTTTCTCGCCTGTAATTTTGCTCAGCTGAGCATGACCAAAACAAACACAAAACAGAAATCTTCATGATCACTTAGCAAACTGTCACAGAAGCTCACAAATTCCAGGATGGGAGTAAATGTGACACAGTACTTATTTGCTGATAAAAATAAATTCCAATCAGCATCCATTGAAACATACAGGGTTGGAAAAATCTGAACTAAATTTGTGAAATGGTAATCCAGTAGCAGGTTTATCCCAAGCATCTCCGGGAAGACCAGCTGCTTTTATTACAAAGGCAACCTTAAAATATTTCGTGGATCGTGATATTCTCATGGGGCCAATGCATTTTTGTTGTTTTGAAAATGGAAATAACAATATAATATTAAGTATTTACAATGCATAACTATGATATATTTTTACAAAGTGTTATAAGTCGTAATAACTGATCGCCTCGTGGCTTGATGTTGGTGTGTCATCCGATGTTCATTCTTTGGTTTCTCGGTTTTGATCAAGACGGGAAGTTGTTTGTTTTTTGTTGTTGTTGTTTTTGTATCGTATGTTGCTTCGTCTTTTCCATAAAGTATGTAGTAATCCCACGTTGGGTTGAGCTAATCCTGTGACTGACACTATAATTGTCCTTATATAAATAGTCTATCGTTTTACCAAAACCTTTCTCACTCAAGCCAAAATTTTACTCAGCTTACTGTAAAGCTCAAAATAAGCAGACAAGCAAAATGACACCAATTTTTAGATTTTTTTAAAATTCAAAAATGTAATTATATTGTAGAAACTAATAAAGAAAAGAAAATCATTTGAGAACCAAAAATTGGGATTTTCAGATTTCTACGAAATGCATCAACAGGTCAAAGATTATGTTCACGTGTCTGTTACATCAATTCTCTTTTTGTATCCAGCAATGCTAGGGATAACTCCCTCCCCCCTCCCCCCCACCCCCCTCCTCACACCTTCTCCCCATCTCTCCACTTCCTTCTCCTCTCCTTTCCCCTTCCAACTTTTCTTCCTCTCCCGTTTTCTCCATTCCTCCCCTCCCCCTCTCCACGGTGAAAGATCAATGTTTACTTTTTTCTTTCAGCAGGTGGTGCAGCTCCACCAAGGGCGGGCTGTCACTCAGAGACTCTCATACCTCGGCAGCTTCTGGATGGCAGACACTCTCCTCTTTTACTGTGTCTCCATTCCCATTTCTCTGTCGTCCTGTTCTTTAATGCCGCTTGTGTTTCACAATCTAGCAAGGAGTAGAACTAACCGTGATACTTGCCTACAGTATGGGCACTTCGTTGACATTTTATTTTGCATTCCAGCTGATAAAAAAGGTACAGACGAGCTGGGAGTTTCGTCCAGCCGTCCATATTTCGGCACCTACATCAACTAAGTTTTTGTGCGAATTCCTTTTGGTATCAGCACATCTATGGTGTTTTCATTCATTTGACTAGCTTGGCCCCGAACGGCAGCCATGTTATTGTTGTTGTCTTGAATTCAAGGAAAACTATTGAGTAGACTGGCCCAGTTTCAGATCATGAAAATGCCATTTTCAAGATGTCTATTCCACTCTGCTTTCTCGTGTATTGTCTTATTATATAGACTAGTAACTGCCCCATTCTTCGAATGGTAAAAAACAAAGCTCACCACTCCAGACCGAAAGGAATCAGCACAAAGACATTGATGTCGAGTCACTTTGGGTCATCCACATATAATCGGCGATCAATAGATAGATAGGCTAGTATTACATTAGTACACAGTGCACAGTATTGCGCACCGAGCATTTTTCATGGGCTCATGTGTTCGTAAAAAATGATATAAATATTTACGCAAAGTTTTCTTGGGATGAATGAATGGCACTCACCTCATCTGTATGACACTATACTCGGTATCACCAGAGAGTATAGATTTAGAGAGAGGGGAAAGATTCGCTTTCACGCGTGATCGACGTATGCGCTAGCAACCGAAAATAGAGGCGGTAAACAATTGGAAACATGGCGGATCCAAAGAACACGCATTGCAGATGGTGCTCTGCTTTTGGCTGCCAGAATTCAAAGCACAAAAGACCAGACCTCGAATTTTTCATTTCCATTCAGACCCAGAAAGGTAAGGGATATTGTTTTTTACAACTATTTAATTTATTTTTGTGAAATTGTCAACTGAGACGCTGCGACTGCCTCCGTGCCTGACAGACATGACTGTGTTGACGCTGATAAGGTGGTGTTTGTTTACATGAGATCAGTGATCATTACTACGACTAATAAACCCATTGAGCCCATGGAGAGGGCATAGTCTAATTAAAAAAGAGTAGTGATACAATCACTAGAGACAGAGACACAAGCTAGAATCTAGATCTAGAGTTGGTCACAGAGGCTTATGCCTGTGATTTTCGTCTTCGATCGTAAGTCTAGGCTACTCAAAGTTTCAAGATCTGGTGGTCGTCTATGCATTCTGATCCAAGCCTACCCTCTACTAGATTAATTATTCTAGTCAGATACGGCTGTGCTTTTGGATCTTGCTTAAAATGATCTATTCTAATCAGTTAGACCATGCTCTTTGATATCAAGCCTACATTCAAGGAGATCAGTTTACCGGGTCTTTTCTGATACCAGATTTAGACTTCTTGTACCGATGCTACTACAGTGTAGTAGAGGAGCTAATTTGCCTCTAATCAGATACAATGACATGTCGTCTCATCCTTAGTCAAGCTGGGTGGAAGATTTAATGTGTTGTTTTTTTCAATGCATTTTGTGCACCCCCCCCCCCAACCCCCTTACGGAAGATTGTCATACTTGACAGAAGTTATAGATCTCTATCTAGATCTAGAACAAGGCTCCTCAATGAACTCAGACTCAAAAGAAGAGAAAGTGAGGTTTTCATTTGGGAGCAGGCCTAGATCAGTGCTGAACAAGCAAATATCAAATCTCTGCATGATTTATATATATGTATATTTAATTTGTACCCTATGTCCTTGTCCCTAGATCTAATCTTCGCACCTCATGGAAAGATTTGGGTTCACCAGCACTCCCCCCATACTTCCTTCTGTGTTTTCTTCAAGTATTTTGTACTACTCCACTTTGAGGAAAAAAGGTTGGTTGGGCGGAAGTTAATCTAGTGGTCAAAGCTTTTAAAGTTTAATCATTGTAACAAATCCCAGATTGGGAGATGCCCTTAATAAGACAGAGGAACAATCACAAAAAACCAAGTATAGCAATTAACAAAACAGTCAAGCAGGCTCACACATTTATTATAACATTAATAATTACAACCAAATCAATACCATACAGTCCTCGTCCCCTCAATCAGTCATTCCACTTCCAGTTCTACAACCGTACATCCACTTCTTTAAAGTATGAAACTTTGGCCTCAGCCTAACATTAATAGCTGCCTGTCGGCCTTACGCCACAGCTGCTACCCTTGGCGGAAGCACCCACATACGGCGTACATTCCCAGCCCTGCCTGTGTCCTCTAGGCCCTGACGGTGGCATCACAGCCCGACCCCGTCACTTCAGTTACACCGACACAGCTTCAGCCTGTACCCGGCACCTATAAAGAATAACATCACATCTCTATAATACTATATACTTTACTATACACTCACCACTCATTACGACCCATCAAGCGTACACACAACATTCCACTTTTCACCCACCACACAGCCAACACTCACGCAACCACTACACAGCCGCACATCTCTACTGTAACACACACTCACAGTATTACATAGTCCTCCGACTATGCTAAGAATCCATCCTCCCAACATACGTTAAGCATAATCACAACAAACAAAAAAATGAAAAATGAAAAAAACACCATTGAAAAACTCCTAAGGCCCAGCTCACATAGGAAGACACGCGAAACGAGAAACGCTAAACCCCGAAACGCGAAACACCTCACACCACACGTCACCTCATCACATAGGCCTAGTCATGCACTCACGTAGGCCAGTTGACAAAATGGATTCCTCAGATGAAGACACATTGATTGCATTTTTTTTTGCTTTGATTTTGCTGTTTTATCGTTCAATTTCTGTCTTATAGTATGTTATGCGTGTGTATCTAAGTAATACAATGTATGTCTAGCAGAGAGAGAGGGTGAGAGAGAGAGAGAGAGAGTTGCAGATGGAGAGAACAAGACTTTCTGTAAAACGCCTAGAGCAAATTAGAGCGCTATATAAATGATCTTCACTATTATTATTATTATTAGTGTTATTGAGAAAGAGAAGAAAAAGGAGAAAACGCAGCATTTGGTGCCGTGAGCATTTTATGTTAAGGAGTACAAGAGGAGAATTTCAAATAAAATTCTGCTCATTGATGGAGCGTAAGGACGAGACATTGTTCTTTAATTACTTAAGAATGTCCTACCAAACCAATAACGAACTCAAGTCACTGGTGCTGCCACGTTTACAACCTATAGGTTGTAACTGGCGGAACCCAATATCAGCCGAAGAAAAACTAGTCTTGGCTCTCAGGTGAGTAAAAAAAAATAAAAAAATCGCTAAATAAACCTATCCTCATCATCAACAACAACAACAACAACAACTGCAACAACAGGAAGAAGAAGAAGAAGAACAACAACGCAGTAGCAGAATAATGCGCTTCACTGCAGTTGCACAGGAAACTACAAGAAACGCCTCACGAAAAGTGAACATGTTCACTTTGCCTCCTCACGTCAACACACGCGTTTCGCGTTTCTGGCGTGTCGTTACCTTCTATGTGCACGTTGCCGTTTAAATCATTGGTACCACTTTTGTTCTCACGCGTGAGGTGTATCCTGTTTCGCGTTTCTCGTGTCGCGTGTCGTCCTATGTGAGCTGGGCCTAAGGCACAAGATTAGAGGCAATAGCAAATGAAAATTTAATTTTCTGTTTCAAGTATTCATTACAGGCGTAAATTATGATTTAACAAGCACACACATAGCCAACATGACATGGTATACAAAATACTTCATTATAATGATGTGATTGATTGACTGGCTCAGTTTGGTTTTAGTGGTACCGATATTGGTCATGATAAAAGTTTACAGAGCAATAAATTGTCTCACAGAAATTAATCGAACAATATTACCCAAACACTTTACAGTGCAGTAAAGACATCTTGTCATACACAGACAAGTGCATCTATCTAACAAAGTAAGGTTAGATTGTTTTTGTCTTGTTGCTCTTAAGCAGCCTGCTAAACTGATATCTGGATTTCAATCATTTCATTTAATTGGCAGATCTGGAGTATTTTTCAAGTAAAGAAAGACATCAATATTCATGCTATTGCATTAGATCTTTCATCAGACAGAGAAAACACTCAAGTCATAACTAAAATAAAAGCCCTTTTAGTGGGTCATGTTAGGCATTTGCCTCAATACAACATTATATTTGTACCTTTCTCAAAACTACAGGAATCAGAATAAACAAGAAAGTAGAAAACAAAACCTGAATTTACAATCATCTTTCATTTCAGACATTGTCATGCGCCTCGTGAAAAAGACAGCAGTTTCCTGCCGTTTCAGCCACAAGCCCCAAGATGGTGAAAAGAGAAAGCGAACTTCTGAACCCAAATTTACTACACAGGATCTCACATATTATTATCATGATATTGATAATCTATTATTCAGACAAGAGGAGCTACAGGTCAGGTGCACTCGGCTTGAAAATGCCAATGGCATGTTGGAACAAAAAGTAGAACAGCCCATGCGTTTCACCTTTGTCTTGAGACTCTGCCACCAGAACAAATGAAGCGAGTCACGGGTTTCACTTCATCTACTGTTCAAACTTCAAACCATGTTTTCTTTTTTCACTTTACAAACTGTCTTATCTAATAGGAAAACTGCTGCACTCACACCAATGAATGTTTTCTTCATGGCCTTTTTAAGACTGAGACGAGGTTTGAGTGAAAGTATGCTTGCTCTGTTATTTGATGTTAGTACATGTATAACCACAATCTGAAATAATTTGAATGACTGCATTGATGCAATTTATCACAAAGGCAAAGCAGTCTCCATCTGGCCTTCAAAGCACACCATACAGCCTTTCATGCCCCTGCATTTTAAAATGTTTTATCCATCTAGTCGAGTTATCATCGACTGTACAAATTTTTTTGTACAGAAACCATCAAAATCTGAACTTCAGCAAACAAGCTGAAGTAACTATAAAAACCATAATACCTACAAGTCTCTCATTGGCACTGCACCTAGTGGTGCTGTGAATTTTATATCTGACCTTTGGAATGGCAGTGTAAGTGACACGGAACTAAGTCTGAAATGTGGTTTAATGGACAAGCTGGAAGCTGGTGATTTGGTGTTAGCAGTAGCTGACAGAGGATTCACAGTACTTGAATCAGAGTTTGAAAAAAGAGGTATAAGATTATAAAATGCATTCTTTTTGTCAATTAAACAACAATTTGAGCTTGATGAAAGATCAGAGGATAAGAAAATTTCACATCACAGAGTACATGTAGAAAGAGCTATTGGACGCATCAAAAAACTTTCAAATTCTAAATGGCATTATTCCAACCTCCCTAAAATCCATCAATAAAATTCATTTCATCTGTGCTTTCCTAACCATTTTTTCAGGGGAACCCTTGATTCAGTCCCACAGAGTAGCTTTGGAAGAACATTTGACTCAGATCTTTCATCATTATTTATTATGTCTTCAAAATGCTGTAAAGTGTAAGGCCCTCAGCACAAATCTTGTGTTTTCTTTGTAGAATTTCAACAATCATTGCTCTGTGTGATATTAACACAACACTGGTAGTGGTACAGCAGTGTTCAAGTCATATAAATTCTGCTACCCTCAAATGTAATATGTTACAGTGTGTAAAAAAAAAATAGGGTGAAACATAAAAGGGCAAACTGAGAAAAAAATGAGTTACGGAATGAATACAAGTCAGTTTTTAAGAAAGAATAAATAAAATTACAATTTAAACAAGTAAACTTGGCAAACTAAAATATCAAAATCAAATTTCTGACTCAAGGGAACTTTCGAACTGTATGAGCAAATTATTTTCATAAATTTACACATAATTATGCTTTCTCTTTCTATTCTGAATGTATGACCATTGATATTATAATTTATTGTTTCTTACTATTCCCTATTAATTTTCAGCTGAATTAATCATTGCTGCAAAATAAACAACTTTGTTCATTTCAAATTCATGTTCATGTCATATTATTTCTGTGGCCACTAGACAATACCTTCTAAATCATTACAGATATCAAGAGGACACATTTTCCCAGAATGCACTCAAACCATCCAATCAATAATGCATTAAGAGGCATATTTATATAATTATACCACATTCTCCAAAGTAATCATGTTCATAGATTAGAAATCATATCAATTTTATCATACAAAATAATTAACTCAATCCAAGTAATCAGTTGAAGATGAGAACTGACATTTAAGGTGAGAAAAAAACACAGTTGAACTGGTAGTTTTAATTTATATAATAATACTGGTCTCATCGACAGTCAGACACCAATTCTTTCCTTCTTCAAACAAACTGTGGAAGGAAATAATTGAAATAAAATTGCTTCAGCTTCTCAAGGATTGGTTTCCAGCCCTCATAATCAAACATTACTATTTCCATGTGCAAAGGCTTCAGCTGATGATACATCAAAACAAACAAACATTTTGACACATTAGCATAAAAAGCTGACCCTGAATTTGTAAATAATATCTACGGTATTTCTTGAGTTTGAAAACATCAGAGTCTGCAATGTATGACAGACGAAAATATTTCCTCTCCTCACACAGCTTCCTTAAACCAACATTAAGATTTTTATTGTAAACACATTTGATCTCTACAATCATGGGGTCATCATTATGGAGATGGCCATCAGGGGAGGCAGCAAATATACGGATGTGTCTGACTGAATGTGAGACCTATGCTCCTAAATGTATGGGTCCTGAACTTGAACAGCAAAACATTCTTAATGGAGGGCTCATTTAAGCGCCCAAGCTGAATAGGCTTAGTGCCACTTAAGTCTCATCCTGGTTTTGAAAGCTCCTGGGCCAACTTCAAAAAGTCCCCTTGCCTGTAGACCACATGATGTAAAGTCGATGCTGTCAACCTTTTCAGCCTTTCGGCATGCCACTGGGAGGCATTGTTGAAAATTCAAGGGCCTGTATTTCAGCGAGACTCATTTTAATGTGTTTCTGGTAAAAACAGGATAGCATCCAGGGACAGGGACTCAACTGTGCTGCCAGCAATAGCCCCTTCATCTTCGGCTGGGACTGGGAGTGGTGATGTGCTGCTGTAAAATATTTCGTATACTGCAAGGGATGGAGACGACTCCCCATACAGTTCATGGTATTCACAGCACAGTCAAATGATGGCTCAGATTCTGTGTACACATCTTTCACTTTCATTATCGGCACAGGGGTGGGTTTGGGCTGATGCCACTGTTGCAGATTTTCAGTAGGGGCTTTGTATAGCTGCAGCCTGCTGTAGTCTTATAAGGCTACCAGTAAATCAAAGACATGCTTCCCACCCGGGCATTGGCACTCTGCATTGGTGACCTGTTAAAAACAATATTGAAAGAAATAGGTTATTACATGAGAGAAAGAAATCACAGCTGAACAGCCAGAATGGAAAAACTAGTTTGAAATCTGTAGCCAAAATGACATTTCAGATAATTTACAATAATCCCATGGATCATTAATGTGGTATGAATTTTTTTCATTAATTTATGAAGGACAGGCACTGTGTACCACTCTCATGGATTGTCTGCTGGCTATCATTAGTATCAATGATCTTTTACCATGGATTTTGGATATAAAACATTCTGGCTGATAACCTTTAGATATGGAGCTATGAAAATATTCTTTAAAATTGTATCAACTGATCTTCAACACTTGTTCCAAACATTCATGATCACAAATAGTAACACACTTAACAGAAAACCAAGGTCATGTACATGTATGTGTTGTCTGGAGACCAACTACAAAAGCACCAGACTGACATTGTACACACCTCATTGCTACTATTACTAAAATTATAAGGTATTTTTAATACTGCAGCCAAGAACAAAAAATGATTCTTTTTTAAACTATCTCTAAAATTGGGTCATCCCTGTTTCACATCTAATAATAAGTATATATTGATTTTAATCTATAAATTTACTTTGCTACTTAATAATAAAACCACAATTATACATGAACATGTAAATCAGTGAACAAATATGCTTTAAAATCAAACATTTCATTCTGTCCTCTGCCTCAAACTGTGGATCAGAAACAACATCTGAAGTCGATGACGATATTTAATAGGACAAAGCATAGAGGGCTTCCATAGCACAGAGTGTGATTACATGAATTGCAGGGAATATTTCGGGTGCCTCGCTGTTAACTTCATACTAGTAGTACATGTAATAGGAAGCTTTTACAGAGAATTACTCCATTCAACAAGACACAAAACTGGTTGATTTCAAACTCAAAGCCAAAAGCTCCTCCCCAGAAATCATTTTAATATGACACACTCATATCTCCGATAAAAATAAAATGCACAACCAACTCTAAATCTCAACAATTAGTACATTGCATCCTGTTAGTATCAGCTTACACTTACAGTAGTTACAGCCCTACAGTGGGCGCAGACAGTGGCCTTGAGTAGTCTACCACTGCCTACAGACAGGCCATAACCTCAAAACTTTCATTTTCTAATTCGAATGAGCCAAACTCCATCATCATCAGTCTGGGTTATATTTTACAAAGTGATGGTTGAAATCTATAGCCTGGCATATATACAGTTTCACTTATTATTTAAAATCAGTAGCAGTCAGTAGCAATGGCCTACTTACATATTGATCTTGATGTTGTGGCTGTGCAGAGACAAACTCCATGCATGTAGATCTACATTCTAGATCTATCATCTAGATCTAGATCTATGTAATGTCATTAATTTAGGCTAGCCACATGTGTTCTGCAGGATGCCGTTATTCATAACTGTGACACAGTTTACAAAAATAGTGTAGCCTACTTAGATCCAGAGCTAGTCTAGGTTTACTTACTTGTTGTCAATCCATACAGTCACGTCATATGCCTCCCTCTTCTTCATCTGTCTTCACTCGACTGGAGACTGTGAAGCCTTGGGCTTGGTTGTCTTTGGCTTGGAATTTTATATCAGTGACAAAACGATACTGAACAGCAATCTGCCTTTCCTCGGTTCATGATTATAGTTATTATCATATTTGTGTTAAACGTTCAACAGATCGCAAAAATCGATAATGTTGACGACAGAGAAGTCGTGCAATTCAAGCGGAGCTTCGATCAGTCTTACATACTTCGCCATCTTTCTCAAGTCACCTGACTTCCTGGGCCAGCTGATTGGTTTCCTAAAATAGGTTTGCAACACGTGGCAATGTTTACCTACTTTATTTTGATCACGCTCGCCTGCCCACTGTTGTCACGGAATTCACGCGGAAGTTTCCCCTCTCTCTAAATCTATACTCTCTGGTATCACTATCAAAGTTTTCTTGGCGTGGCTAGATCGTGAACTCTAGTTTACATTTCCGGTAAGAGGCGGAAATGACGAAATTGACGGAATGACATTATCACGTTGTATTCGCAATCATGAATTGATAACTGATAATTATAAATGAATTTTTTGGGAAAAGTAAAGATTTTCGGGAAAAAAATGAGCTCGACACGTACAGGCTTAATACAGTGTACATACATGTGCCACGTTTCATTTCTCTATGTTGCGTAGTAAAAAAGCCTTTGCGGTCTCAAAGTTGAGCCCAAGCTCCATTATTATATGATGGTAATTTGCAATACGGTGGTTGTTTGGAGGTTTTTGCTTCTTACTGCCGTCACACATGAATTGTCACACTGCGACAATAACACAGCGCATACGTTTCCTATTGAAATCTTTTATTCTTCCTTTTTTTTTTTAATTATTCGATTGTTTTCTTTCTTCTATTTTTTTCTGTTTTTTTTTTCTTGACAAAGGCGACATCCGAAATATGGAGGATTTTCTGTCTTCTCTTTTAGTTTGCATTGTATCGTGTGGGTATTATTTATCACGCGGGGCTTTGCTACATACTTTTTGTTTTGGCCTAATTTTGACATTGCTTATAGCCCGGCTACAACCCCACAGTTTTTCTGTGGTTTGTATAATATTTCGTCACTAGCGCAGCGCGTGTTCTTGTTCACTTTTCTTGGAATTTGGGATTGGGGGAGGGAGAGTTGAGATAATGTCAAAAGGTTAGGAGTAGCATGTTCGTATGTCCTTTTCTTCACCCTGTCTTTATTGGGTTTTCTTGCATTTCTCCACAACTGATTGCTGCACACCGTTTTATGCTACCGGAAACCATGCCTTGTAATGTGGCTATAAATTGTTCGTATTTGCTGGAAAGCACAAGAAGAAAATCACATTAGAGTTTGTTCACTAAGAATCCTAGATTTACTTACATTGCCGGTAGGACACTGCATGATCCCAAGGTCAGTAGTATAATGGTTACCCTCTGGCATGTATCCTCCATCCTATTTTAACAATGGATAAAGTGGAATGCCGGGGGGGGGGGTGTAAACTACTAGAGATTTTACCCCAGCAATATCTACACTTTAAAAAAAAGTAGTGCCTGTGTTAACTTAAGAAATTTATAAAATTATCCGTGTGCCTTGTTGACTTTTGTGAGTGACCTATTGCATTTCGGCATATGCTGAACTAATTCCCCCCGCCGATTCTTCTGCCTGAAATGGTGCCTTTCGTGGTCTCAACATTCAGAGAGACAGCTGGGCAGAATACTATATCCTGCAGCTATGGAAATAATGTGGAAAATGTTGAGTTAATAATAATCCCCCTGGGTACTTTTCACACCCACTCTCATACTCATAGCAATCAATTAGCAAGTACTTTCAGGTTGCTGGACTCCGGGATGTTTGGACAGAAACCTGCTGTGGGCGGAAAGATGTACAATCGAAGTGTTCGAATCCACAGCTTTTTCTTAAGACTACTTGTTTGCAATAGTAGGGATTCAAACTTTGGGCTAAGAAAAAGAAAAATCTTCCAACAAAATTACATCAACTTGCCTACCTACTTAAACTTATGACGAAGTTTCGCAGTAACTTCAGTCAAACAAAAATAAAAAAATTGATCTCACGTTGTGAAAATGGTGTTTTGTAGGCTTGGCAAATGGAACCTTTTTTGAGTTTGCATCTTCAGATATTAGAAAAAATCCTGTTTAGTCTCCTCAGAGCTACGAGAGAAGGCTATTGGCTTCTTCATCATTCTCTAGGCTGTGACCGAGATAATATCTTAGTGCCTTGCGTACGGATGACTAGGGTATGCAATATTCTACCCAGCATATTGGGCCCACGTGTCAGATATTGAAAACGGTTGCCCCCAAAATATTCAATACTTTCATCAGCTGGCATACAAAAAGAGGTTCATTCATGGAGGCAAATAGATACCGGTACCAAACGATCGGTCTTCGTTAGTGGAAAAACGTATTATGTGACAACAGTCTCAGATCGCTAGTTTTTATGAGTTATCACAAGAGTAAATAGAGTGTGGTCTTTTGGACTCTATTCTTTCTCAGAATCTACCCGATCACGATGGTACCGCTTTATTTCATAATCCAGACTGTGTAGCTTTCTTAAAAAAATCCCTATGGCAATATCCCCCTAGCCCTGTTTCACACAGAAATAGCACGGCAACTAAAAGCACATCTAGTCTGTAAGACTTGTTAATTGAATACAAAGTGAGTTCAGTTTTGTTAACACATGTGAATGCAGCGGACAGCAATGTTATTTAGTGCTATTTCAAAATTACTCTACAAATTAAAATCATTAGTGTAAGCTCATTTAGTCCAACAAATCGCAATTTAACGATTGATTGTGATGGATGCAAAGAACAAAGCTACACAACCAAGTAAATAGGTTGGGGTCGTTTATACCTCAATGTCACTAAAAAAGCTTCTCGATCACGATTCCTATAATATCATGTCAAAATCCAGAAATGTTTAGTTCTCAAAAGAATCCATGGCAGTATGTTCCCAGCGTTGCCTCACACATAAATCGCCCAAAAAGAAATCATTACGACCTGCTATTTGAATACGTCATGTGTTCTGTTGTGTTTCGTTTATTTGTTAACATATACATTTTTGTCAATGTGATCGCACCGGACAGTGCTGTTGCAAAATCATTATTCAGCAGAGAGCGATTGCATAATCGATATGGGCTAAGTTAGTTGAAAAATATGTTTAATTATGGATTGTTTGCATGCCAGGAGCAAAAGCTTCACAACTGTGTAGATATGTTGGGGTCTTTTAGATCCTCCTTTTTGTTTGCAAAAAAAAAAAAAGGCTACTAGATTACGATTGCTATCACCTCATTACATAATCCCAATATGTTCACCTTTCTAAAAAATGCATGTAGCAATTTGCCCTCGTGAGTGAATTTTTCTGGCCCTTTTGCCCCATCCAGTGGATACATCCTGCAGACTTCGAACAACTGTGCAAAGTGTGTTGCCTCTACCACCGAAATGCCCAACTTGTGCCCAACATGACTCTACTATTGGAACTTCTAGACATATACACAGAGGATTGACATCATTCTAAAAGAATACATATATATTTGGCATAAACACAAACAAATGAACAACTTCATTGTCAAGAATCACAGTAGGAAACTGGGAGACTGTGGCATCCCATACCATTGAAATTTAAGCATCAAAACATTTCAGTGCTGGAAAACTAAGGTTAGAAAGTGCCATTTCCCATTCTCCTCACACACAGACACACACACACACACAAAATAAAGTTGGAGCATTTTTTTTTTTTTTTTTTGGTTTATTTATTTATTTATTTATTTATTTAGTTTTTGGTTTATTTCAGTTGACGCTGAGGCCCAGAGGATTAAACGGCAATAATGAACTCAACTTGTGTCGTCCGATATGATAACGCCTCATTTATAAGACTTCCAAATACTTTTATATGGATCACAATATTCGTGTTCAAACCCATTGTTTGTACTATTGGCATCGTGGGGAAAGTTATCAGTATAATCATCATTAGATTTCCTTTTTCTGAAATTGTTTATCTTTTGTATGCATTGTATATGGCTGCTCAAATTCTTCATTCATGGGGGGTTTGCCTTTCTTTCGCTTTACCTCTTCTGATCACTATAGAACGATTCACGAATGATTTGACCACGGAAAGTCCACTTAATTCTGACACCAAGACGTACAGTCTGTGCTGTTGCTACTTTCTTTATTGCATGGGGTATTTTCCATTGTTTTTCATTTAAATTACTTTGAATTGAAATATGTCTGCTTATTTGGTCGCATGGCTGCACTTATAGTTGCGACTGAGTTGTTGGACAAGCGCTACAGGATCGAGTACCTAGTCTTCTCGGATAAGGACGAAAAAAATCGGAGGGACGAAAAAAATCGGAGGGGCCCGTGTGCTCGTTAGGCATGTTAAAGGTACCTTGGCAGTTTTTGGAAATCGAAAAGAGCAGGTCGAAAGGTCACTGGGGCAAAATTAAATAAAATTCATCCCTACCATTCCTTCCCACCCCCCCCCCACCCCCCCAAAAAAAAAACCGCCGACCGACTCTGCACTGGGGCGACGACGTGCCTGCTCCAGTAATAACTGGGCTGCATTGGCACAAAGGCAAATTTCCCAAATGGGATTAAAGAGTTATACAAATACAAATTACGTCACATCAACCCAGATGCACCACCCTATTTAGGAATTTGTGAACTACCTCAATAGAATTCTTCAGATGCAGGGCTTGTTTCTAATTCTTACCAGCTGATATCACTTATTGAATACCAGAGGATTTTTTGCTTGGCAAAGAATGATTCTTTACCTTTTTCATGAGTGAATTTTTAATTGTCTGATTTATGTAGTCTATTCAGTGATCCATTGTGCCTGAGGAATACAAAGGCAGCTCTTGCTTTAGCATTCACATTTTGTTCTGACTCGCAGAAGTATGACAGGCCAAATAATTTTGAGACCCCCCCCCGCCCCCCCCCCCCCCGCCCTTTCTCACCTCCTTCACGTTCTATTGGTGCCAGACCAAACATTTCTTTCGAGGGAACAAGAAGAAAAAAAAAAAGAAGGAAAGAAAATATAAACATGGGAGAGAAGAAGAAGAAGAGGACTCGGAAGACTTGGACAGAAGACGGATGAAAAAGAAAAAAAAACAGCAGAAAGAAAGAAAAAATTCAAACACGCAAAGTGAGATGTAAATGCCAAGAGCAGAGAACCTCCCAAAACAACGACCTCTAACTTTCTTCCTTCCAATCCTCGATCACTCTCAGGGTAGTCAAAATATATCGTGCTAAACCCGGCCCGACGCAGCCACAAAGTATGAAACAAAATGGCAATTCCTTCATTAACTAACTGAATGAAACAATTCCAAAGACGAACATTAGCTCCTGACAAAAGTAGCTATCGAGAGCACACGGAAGCCGCCTCTTTCTATTTCAAAGGGAAGAAAATAACCTGGGCAGCATGGAGATCATATTCCGATGTAATAGTTCAAAAGATCTCAGACTTGTTTTCTGGTAAGGTGAAAGATAATAATATTGGTGCACACATAAATTATTATGACCAATCGAGTTCTGTTGAGTTAGTGAATCACCGCTGAAGAGATATATTTCCTAAAAAATGTAGACTTATCGAGACAATTCCAAATTCTTGGGAAGGCGAGGCGGGAATGTTCTACTGCCTTGTGTGTACCCGGGCAGAAGGGGTGTGATGGGATTCAAATTGGGTTCGAACCCATCTCGATGGTGACCACATCTTTTGCTCCTGGCGTTTCAGTTTGTGAGGGAAAGAGTGTGCAGTCGTTGGAGTACCATAACAATGCAACATGTCACTTGAAATCAAACTTTTCTTGGTGACTTTGACTTTCTGCATGCTCCACATCCAGCTGAAAGTCTTTGAGCCATCTCTGTTAGCGTCTTCACTGTTGCTCATGCCCCCTCTCGCCAAGCTGCTTTGCGCATTGTACACGGTTTCTCCTAAATACACCCTGAAACGGATCTCGCCTGGCGGAATTTTCGATGAGTACCCTTTTTGGCTATATTCTTTGCTAGATATAATCGGTCAGTTTCACTTGATGTTTATCAATTGTGGCACTTGTATCAGGCTATTAATTCAATCATAACCAATACCATGCCTTGGACAAGAGGAAAATGTCCGGTAGCAAGCCAATGTCGCTAACAATCGGTTAGCATTCTTTCCAGTTTGATATGCCGGCTGCTAATTTCAGGTCTGTCTGGTCCTGGAATAAACTGGTTTGGTTGAAATATTAATGGGAATACATTTTCTGCCGCGTCCATAGTTCATCAGAGTTTTGGTTTCCATATTGACATAATGGTCTTTTAGATGTGAGTCATGTGCCCGTCAAGATACTGATGATCTATTTCTAGTCTTCCAGAATGATAAATTTTAACATTCGTCAAAATTGGTTATTCTGGTCAGTTGTCTGGCCTATGGTCAGTTTGGCCACACACATAGAAGAGCACAGACTACTCATTTTCAATTTTCAGTCTTGATATAGAATATAGAAAATGCCAATGATTCAGAGTTCGTACCTTTATCTATTCCACTGGTCGGTTACAGGATCACCGCAGAAATTAAATATCAATTATAAAAGGACATGTGAGGCATGCCTTTTTTTTTCTATTAAAGTGTTTCAAAATAAATAAATCCCCATTTTTTCAGTTTTTCTAGCAATGCATTGATCTCGTTCAAAATACAAGGAAAAATAGTGAACATCTGGTTTAATGTGGACAAGGTGAAATTGGTTCTATGTCGACAATGATTGTATGGCCATCTACCACAGCTGAGCCAACTGCCAGGGTTCTACCACCCGACTCTATAACTACGCACCAAACTGAACGCTTGGCATACTTACTGTTTATGGCATGTGTTTCGCTGTAACAGAATGACGCCAAGATGGAGAATAAAAATTAGAACTGTTTGCAGCAATGCCTTTTTAATAAATTCAAAAACAAAACCTTCGGTTCACCCTCCACGATCTTTGAAACTTACATGCAAAATTTGGTGAACCGCTGTGAGTTGTGAATTGTTGTGAGTTGTGAACTGTGCCTAACACGCTGCGTTACAATTTGCTCTGAGATAGAGAGAGAGAGAGTGAGCGAGACAGGGAGAGAGAAAGAAGCAATGCAGTATGTTGAGCGCTTCGCAGGCAGCTCCATTCTGCTCTGTGGTTGACATGTTGTTTCTGTAAAGCGCATAGAGCATTTTAAATGGATATGCGCTATATAAATGCTATACATTATTATTATTATTATTATTATTACTGCGAGGCGGCCTAAATAAAACGCATTTAATATAGACTCCGCTGTTTTCCTGCCCAATCTGGGAACAGTGAATGAAAGAAACAAACGAAACACGTGCCAATTGTGTTGATGCCTTTGTTTTCGCATCGTGATCAGATCGAAATTTTGTTTAGCCGCAGCCTTGTTGAGAACAAATGTCGGACCACCTTCTTCTGTTCAACTCAGTAATGGAAAAATATCAACGAAAGTATTCAAAGTAAAGTGAGCATCGAATCGATTTTTCGTAAATATATGCCCGCACACCTTTACCTCTTTCTAGGCGACATCTCATACTTTGTAGAATTTACCGATCAGAGTACAGCTGTTAAAAAGTCTTTCATGACGACATGAAAAGCCTTACTGCCTTTATAATATGATTATTATCATTATTACCAATTTGAGCAATTTGACCAACGGCCATTCCAGCGCTACTGACGTAAATTGCCAGCAGCCAAAATTATTAGGTCAATGGCCAAATGAATGTTTCTCCTTGTTTTGACTTGCAGTAAATTGTGGGACAGAAACTCAGAAAACCAATTATATTATTCAATTCATTGACAAAACATACAAAAACTCCATTGTAACTACATGTTTTTCTATAACAGAAAAGATAAACAAAAAAATGACAGAAAAGAAGACAAGAGGTGGGAGAAGGAGAACATCTATTAAAACTAACATGTCTACACAGCTTGTTATTATGATTTTTGACAGAATTCTTTCTAATCATCCCCCCCTCCCCCTTCCACCACCCCTCACCTTTTTTTTCTGCAACTACATTTTAATACATAGAACATTATTTTTCCTCGGAGTTCGTGTCAGTCGGTCGTAAAAAAAATAATTCTTACATAGAATAGTTAAGAAATGTAGGAAATGTCAATGACAATGGCCCAATTTTGTTTTCATATTTCTGTTTTGCTTGTGTAAATAGATGGGCCATTGTTCATTACATTGATTTGTAGTGACAAGGCGAGAGAGACAAATTGCATTGTTTTATTGCACTAGTGTTTGACGCCCTGGGGCTGACACATTGTCTAACGGTAAGGATTGTGGTTACACATACACGTAACTTTAGTTCACTTACTGAATGTATCAACTGATCACTGTCATTTTCACAGATAAATTACTGAAATTAATCTCATAATCTAAGAGGGACTTCATCTTTTCCCTGCTTTTGTCCTTGCTATTGTATAATTATTTAGATATGTGTTTAAATCTATCATCTGTCTAGATTGTATAATGTAAAGTATGACACAGTCATGTCTGTGGAACAATTTAAGCATCCTTTTAGTGCCCATGGCAATGCTTGACATTATAATTATTAACTGGTGCTCTCACACTTCATGTTATTGTAAACTATTCTCACATATAAAATATTGGATATCCATCCATCTTCAAATTCTCATACGAAAAAGAAAAACAAACAAAGAAAGTATGCATTTATGTATTTATTTAGTTTTTTATGTTACAGGTTTTAAAATTGAACAATAATAACATTTTACACTAAAGTCGTAAATAAAAGTTCGGCACATCTTTCAGTGCTTTATCTACCGCGTCCTGTGAAGTCTGCTTGAGAAATTGTTTGTTTGTTTTTATCATTATTAATTTTTTAATTTTACCTATGTCGCGGGTAGTGAAATTTCAAGGTATTTCAAAAAGACATTCATTGCAATGTCCCTCTATTCTGCGGTCCTGGTCGTTGGTTTCTACTACTGGGAGTTTGTGTCTTTTGTTGCTTCTTTCCTTCTGTAGAGTTTGTAGTGCTACTGTATCAGTTGGCAAGATGATTGTCTTACGTCTGACAACATGATTGTCTAATGATTCCAGCGTGTCTGTCTTGATGTTAGTAATATGATTGTCCTAGTCATTTGCAACATTATTGTCCAAGTGGTTGAACACGTACTACACTGTATAGGAAAGAAGAACAAAAAAATCTTGATTTACATGTAGCTGTGTCGCAATAGTCTTTGGCGGGGTGGATTGCATCGGACAAATCGTAACTGGTAACATGGTAGTCTAAGCCTTACGCATCGATGCAAAACACTACCTGGTAAGCATGAGCGCAGGCCTACACCCAGGTACAAAGGATTCGTAACTTTACACTTCCTCTGACGCTGAGGATGACTAAATCAGTTAGGCAATAGGTAACTAGCTTGGGACAGTGGTGTCTGTTAGAGAGAAAGTAAGAAAGTAATCAATATTTTATTTCAATCCCTGACTTCACGGCACAATGAGAAAAAAAATGGATTTCTACTCACCCTCGATCTTAGCTTTGTTTTGATTGGCATTGTTTTATATTGGCTGGGATTGGCCGACACATATTCTGTGCATGCGCAATGTCAATTTTTGATACAGTTCTAAGCGACAATATTGATGCATTATGAGAGGTAGATCTAGGTGTAACTTTACCTCATGCATACCAACTAAATTTGAATTTACATCTTGGTGGCTGGACGCACCACTAAGCCTGCACTATGTTGCAAAACGGGCAGAGTTACACCAGGTTCATACATTCCGCTGCTGGACACTGAAATTCTACTTAATCATTATGTTACCAAGACGCGCGGATTGTGCTTTTGCTTCTCTCATTATCTTCCGGACCATGTATATAGAATATTTCTCAAGCTCCCGGTAAATGGAGCAGATATGCCATTATGGTAGTAGACCCGGATGCAGAATGGTCATTGAAATATTGTCTATCATTGTAGAATGATCATTGAAATATAAGAGAGGTGTCAATGTGTCATTAAAATGAAGATGACATCAAACAAAACGACTTCTTAGTCAAGTAACATCAAATCGAAAAACTTCAACCAACAAAAAAATAAAAATCATAGCCAGTTTGCTTGGTGTATATTGTATGCAAACGTACTTCATCTTTAATTTTCTCCTTCAGAATTGTGCAAAGTTAAACATCATGAACATTGCTCTTTTTTTAGTGTCTATTGTTGTCCACAAGAACTCCAAAGACGATTATAAACCGTCTTTTAATTGCTTTTCGATGTTAGGGGATCTTAGTCTAACTACACGCTAAATAGAGACAATGCAACAGACCGTTTATCATTAATAATATAATTGTCATACAGAATACCACACGGTGCAAAAGGTCACTGTGTGGACTGACAGTGGCAGGATTTTAAGTTCTATGCTTTAACAGTTGAACAAATTTATTCCTCCATGTTTGTGATTATTACTATTATTATTATAACGATGATGAAGATGATGATGATTGTGACACTTGCATTGGCTTTTTGTTTAGAGCAAAAACAACTCACACGATCGAGTACATGTTGCAAAAATGTTGGAAAAATGTTTTTTCAGGGATATTTATATGTTGAATATATCCCACGTCATCATTACAATGCATAGTTACTAATAGTTAATTATATTTTTACATCTGATCTAAGTTAAGTCGCAATGTCCCTTAAGTGCAATAATTGATATGTTAAAGAGAGTGATATTGCGTCTTTAAACTGTTACTAAAAAAAAACAACAACCGGCAGGCGTGGTTATCTGTACTATCATTGTGACACGCATGCTTATAATCATTCAACATTCTTAATTCCTGAAAAAAAAAAGTACAATATCATTATCACATCATGATACATACTTGTTGACAGATAGGTAATGGTACCGGTCACAAGACCAGTTAAGGAAACCAACGCACATCATCGACATTATGTTGACTGGCACAGCATCATCTTAACGTGTAACACATAAATTTGGTCTACACTATCATCCATGTGTAATCGTCGGAATTACTTGTTTTCTTAAAAGATAGGGGAATGCAACATCGTTATATGATAGGATAAACATTTTTCTATTGATTAGATTTAAGAAAAAAAAATGTGTATGTGCTCAGGTGACACCCGAAAGTGCACAGCGGTATTTTAAGGTTGGCTTAAATTACAGATATTTATTACCAGTGCACTGGTAAGACTCGACACCGCGTCAAGAAGACCGTAAATTTGTAATTGAGTGTAGGCTCAGGTCGGAGTTTGTTTATGTTTTTCTTGAATGTGTGAAAGATAACATGTTGGTTGTCTCCGATTTTTTTTTTTTTTTTGCCTTGCATGGTGTATCACTGATGCGGCAGATTTTGGGACAGCTGGTTGTTTCCATCCGTTGGCAGGGGGGGGGGGGTCGTTTAATACTCCGTCCCATAGATGTTTTTTGTATTAGCGGCGGACCTTTTATTATACTGGACGTCACAAGTTTAAAAACATTCCACTGTTTTCTTAATTCCAGCACTTCACCGTTAACAATCAGTTACACTTGTTGTCACGAGCAGAGTTAGGGTCTTGGGGATGTTACGACTGCACGAGAGGCAGCTAACTCACACTCGGACACAACCACACAAGAAAAGTATTAAATAACTAGAGCGTATATATGTCAGGCCGGTCAGGCCATAGTTTACATAAATATTAATAACAAAACAAAAGACAATAGGGGTATATATCCAAACCAAAAAAAAAACTCTAATTAATAACATAACCAATGATATTCATGTAACTATGGAGGTACTGCAATCAATAGCAAATAGGTATATTATACGAAACTAGATATCAATTTAAAGTGACAGTTGAGTCGCCACTGGCCAGTCGCCAGGCAAACTCTCCATAAATCATATGGGCTTAAATGTTAGGAGAGCCCAGTACGTTCAAAGCCTACAGAAGCACTCTTCGGCTTGTAGGTAATTTAAGCAGTTGCCAAAAGACTATATTTTATGCACAATCACTATTCAATTCATCAACAATGTGCTATATTATTCTAATCATACTATGGCAATAGATCTATGATACAGGACACTCGTGGTCGAGTGCCAGCTGGGGTTTCCTTAGTCTTCCTATGAGGCTGTAGTTCTCTCTCTATCTCCGATCTCTATTATGCTTGAACAAATAAAATATATTACCATTGCTCACGCCTACTGGTAGGCGCGAACATCAAAATAGCGCAGCGTGGGCTTTCAAAGGTCAGCCCACTCAGACCTTTCTTTCTAGAGCTCAGTCAGTCCGTTAGCAAGGACTTCTTGTCTTCAAAGCACACAGTTCAGGTACTGGTCGACCGGAGATACTTCACGACACGATGCTTCTGCTCGCCTGTATTCACCAAATCTGAACGTTACACGATGTCTTATACTATCTAACTACCCAGCGTGCTAGTCCGCTGGCCCAATTAGTTCAGCTATCTCATAGGTCGAAACCTCCCACCATTTTAATTGTAGTAATACGTCTGCACTATTCTACCAGCCAGTTAACGTGCAAAAACTTGTCTAGTCATACTTAACAATGTCAACTGTCCCCACCTTGCTTCACCCCTACTCCATTACTTATTAATCACGAACATTAAAACCCACAAACGTGAATCCAACCGTTTAACTTTACATTTATTTACTCACCAACTATAATTGGGCGAGGACCGTTCAAGGCCACCAGCCAATTTCTCATGGCACTGGTAAAAAAACAACTCACTCTCTGCGTGAGTTTTAATAACATCTGAATCATGACACATCCCCCACCCCAGTTAAAATTTGCAATTTTAACGATATAAATGATTATCGTAAGGGGAAGGCATGAGTCGAGAAATTGCTCGAAAGGTTAACTTAACTAAGGATACTAGGTAATAACTAAGACTAGTACTAAAGTTAAAAAAAAAAACCTACAGGACGGGTATCCCTGATGGACAAAACTTCATGAAAGTCTTAAGGTTCCGTCCAAAAGTATATATCTCTCTGAGGATTAAATCTTACCTCTAAATACGTAGACATTAACAATCATAACTCTAAAATTTTAGAGTACAACACTGATCCTGTGCGAATGTCATCAGGAATGCATACATACAATGAATAATAGTCAAGAAAAGATAACTATAGTAGCATCGATGGCATTAGTGGATCTGGACTCCTGGTCTGCCATGACTTCTCGTCCTCGACCCTGGGCAACAACGTCTGGTGTGGCCAAAATACGGGTCGACGTCAGTAAAATAGCTGTTGGAACAAAGGAAAGCACAGGCGTAGGTGAAAAGTGTTCACAATGGGTGAACAATATGTGATACCATCCCTCGGTCTCTGAATGAGGTGCTAATCAGTATCCAACGCCAATACATATGACAGACTAAAATACAACAAGATTAAGGTAACCGTGATAATAGGTCGGCATGGACATTATCTCCACCAGGAATGGCCTTTATAATGAAGCGGTATTCCTGAAGGGCCAGACTCCATCTGGTCAAACGAGCGTTCTTGGCTCGGTTCGATTTCAAAAATAACAACGGTTTATGGTCTGTCTCGATGACGAATTCTGTCATAAGTAGGTAGCGGGAAAACGCGTCTACGGCGTATACAATCGCCAGGCATTCTCGCTCTATAATAGCGTATCTCTGCTTTCTCGGAAGTAATTTCCGGCTAGCGTACATACAAGGGCGTAATAAGCCATCTCTTTCCTGAAGCAAAACAGCTCCAATTCCTTGGTCCGACGCGTCAGTTCGGACGGTGAAGGTGCGCCTAATATTCGGTAGGATAAGCAGCGGCGAACTGGAGAACAGTTGCTGCACTGTCGCGAGCGCGGTGGCGCACTGCGTATTCCAGGTAATTTTGTTGGGTCTGTCTTTTCTTGTAAGATCGGATAACGGGGCCGTAAGGGCCGAAAAATTAGGAACGAATTTCCGATAATAGCTTAAGAAGCCTAACAGGCTACGAACCTGCTTCTTAGTATGAGGAGCCTGGAGTTTTAAAATCTTACTTATCTTACTGTCGTCCGGTGTTTGGACGCCTTTGGCGATAGTATGTCCCAGAAAGTTAATCTGCGTATAACCCAGGAAGACTTTGCTAGGCTTAGCTGTAAGCCCGGCATCTCGAAGTTTACTAAGCACTTGACGAAGTGCTTCTAAGTGGCCTTTCCAATCCGTATGGAAAGCGCAAATGTCGTCAAAGTAGCTTAGGACGCATGGTGTCTGCTGCAATAGGATGTTCATCATCCTCGCAAATGTCGCTGGTGCCGTTACGAGACCGAATGGCATGAATCTCCATTGCATGAGACCCATAGGGGTCTGAAACGCTGTGTACTGTTTACTGGCCTCTTCCATTGGGATTTGCCAGTAGCCTTTAGCCAAATCTATTTTCGAAAACACGGACGACTCGGCCAATCGCGCAAATAGATCTTCCTGATTCGGGATAGGTTCAGCATCGTAAATGGTTAGAGCGTTAAGCTTCCTGTAATCGATACAAAATCTAACGGAACCGTCTGTTTTCTTTACTAGTACAATCGGCGAGCAGTAAGGGCTCGTCGAGCGCTCAATGACTCCTAAGCTGAGCATCTTTTCCACCTCGGACTGTATGGTGTCGTGCGCTTGCAGCGGGCGCGGGTAGGGTTGACAAACACGGGTACGTCCGAGTGCAACCGGATGACGTGTTGAACTAAGGATGTTTTACCCGGCAAATCAGTGAATACTGGCGAAAACTCCCGAACAAGATTCATGATGTCCTGTGTCTTACTTTGATCCAGCTCTGGATTGATATTAACGGAAGTCGCGTCCTCTGTGGCTTGCAAGGATAGGAGCGATCTAGTCATAGATAATGGCTCCCGGTCGTTGTCATCGATAATGACCATTGCTGCGTTTGCTTGGGCCACAACATGGCATGAATGATCGTGATGAGTTTGATCATCGGTAAGATACTTTTTCAACATATTAATATGGTACACCTTATCGTTACCACGTATGGTAATGAGATAATTAACTCTCGAGAGTCGCTTTTTAACTAGAAAGGGGCCTTTCCAAGTGAGGAGTAGCTTGTTCTTCGTTTCTGGTAACAGCACCAATGCCCGATCTCCGACTGACAGGGTTCTTAACCGACTACCCGGATCGCGATATCTTATAAATGATCTGGTCCGTACGCATGCAAATTGTCGAGCCAGGTCGCATGCATTAACTATTCTATGTCGGAGATCGACTATGTACTGATACGCCGATCGCGTATCAGGAACGTAGGTATCAGAACCGGCGTATAAATCGCGTAAAATGGCCATCGGGCCACGTGGTTTTCGACCGTATAACAGTTCAAACGGGGAAAAACCCGTTGTCGCATTTGTGAGTTCCCTATATGCGAACAAGATGGCCGGAAGTCGACGGTCCCAGTCACCAGGTCTATCGGCGGAAACGCGTGCCAGCATAGTTTTCATGGTGGCATTCCAGCGCTCGCAACAGCCATTGGACTGTGGATGGTATGGCGACGTAAGTTTCTGCCTAATGCCCGTGAGTTCCAATACTTTCCTGAAAAGGTCAGAGGTGAATTGCGGACCTCTATCAGATAATAATTCGGACGGGAATCCGACACGTGTGAATATGGTCACCAATGCCTCGGCGACGTGATCGGCCGATATTTCCTTTAAAGGGACAGCCTCAGGCCAACGGGTGGCATAATCGATTACTGATAGAATAAACCGATGGCCTCTATCCGACTTCGGTAATGGCCCGACGATGTCGACGGCAACTCGCTGAAATGGAGTGGAAACCGGCGGCATCTCTTGTATAGGTGCCCGCGAAGTTTTTCCTTTGGGGGTTCTTTTCTGGCATGTATCGCAACGCGACACATAGCTATTTATGTCCCCGTAAACCCCGGGCCAAAAAAACTGAGACAGGACTCTCGATTTTGTTCTCGCTTTGCCTTGGTGGCCCGCTAATGGCGTGTCGTGCGCGAGGCGGGTGATGTCTCGGCGAAATGATCTCGGTATGACCAATTGCAAAATAGTTTCGCGCTTTCCCCGAAAAACGCGATATAGGAGGTCGTCTTTAAGGCAGAACCTGGATGTATCCGGGTTGTCCGGATCAATCTTAGCAAAGCGGGGCTTTAGTGATGGATCTGTGCGCTGTTCGTTACGAACAATCTCGGGGGTTACATCCAAATCGACGACAGGCGATCGTAATGTGTCGTCACTCTGGCGACGCGATTGTTGTCTTGTCGTGACACACGCAATGTCGTTATCATCCCAAATCCCGAGTTCGCAATCGGAGACGTCCTTTAAGTGGGGAATATTCCCAATGATTAGGTCGGCGACCGGATTTGGTAGCACGCAGGCCGTGACAACACCAGTTATAAACGGTGTGTCAACATATATTTCCGCCAAACGAAAATGTTCAACTGAACAACCAAAAGTAATGCATGTCGCATCGCGATCCAGGAGTTGTGCAGGACGGACCAGCGATTCACGTACACCGACGGTCGTACAGCCTGAATCTCGCAATACGGATGCTCGTATGGCGTTTACTCGTCCCTCATACAATGTCAGCGCGCCTCGCTCGTGGAGGGCGGACATAACTGGAATAAGTTTATCTACGGTTTTGGCATTCCTAGTTCTGTAACCGCGGTTTTCGGTGAATGCTACAGAGCATGCATTTACCGCATCTAATCTAACTCTGCATTGTCGCGCAATGTGGCCTCCGGCGCCACATCTATAACAGTAGACTGGATTATCATCCCTTCGAGGTGTACCTCGATAAGAAGGAAATGTGGGCGCTTGATAGTAGTTGTTACGCGGTCCTCCGGTAGGGAAAGGACGTGTATATCGGGGTTCCCAGTCCCGAGAAAATTTATGGGGATTCGGTTGCCTCCTGCTAACCGGCGGCTCGGACCGTGGACGAACCTGCGGCGACTGTCGAAAGGGCTGTCTTGATTGTCTCGACGGTAGCGGTGTCTTATTAGCAGCGCCGGCGTAACACGGTTCGCTTAATTTAGCTTTAGCTAACGATCGATTAGGGTGAGCCGCAGCATACCGTTCCGCTATCGATGTTATCTCGACGGTAGTTTTGGGGGCTTGTTCCTTAAAATGCGCCACCAGGTCCGTGTGGCAGGACATATATATTTGGTCTTTAATTATCAAATCATATAGTTTCTTGTAGTTTCCCTCTTCCACACCGGCCAACTCAGTCCAACGGCTGAGTAGGTGGCGGAGGCGGTCCACGTAAGTAGAGAAATTCTCAGCTTGCAATCGCGGAAACGCTTATGAAATCCATCTTCCGTATGTTGGAAACGCTTTAATAGCGTAATATCTCTGCGGCCTTTTCTTGGTGTAATATCTCCGCGGCCTTTTCTTGGCGTAATATCTCCGCGGCCTTTTCTTGGCGTAATATCTCCGCGGCCTTTTCTTCTCGTAATCTCTCCGCGGCCTTTTCTTCTCGTTCTTCTTTCAGTTTCTGGTCTACCCAAGAAGCACGCTGAGCTTCCGGTATGCCAAATGATTGGGCTAGTTCCAAATATTTCTGTAGTTCGGCCATGATATCGGTCGATAATGCGATATAATAATGTCCTAATCGAGGACAACTTCTGAAAAATCTCTAACTTTATTATCCCTTGAAGCAATTTATCAATTGCACTCTGCGGGTGTTCGTTCCTGCAGTCTGAACGAAATTACCGAAATCAACAACAAACTGTACGTCTTAGTCAACCAAGTAGTGGTTGAGCTATCTCAGTGATCACTTAACTCCACGCATTTCTCCTAATCCTCAAGCAGTCAGTCTATTGCTTCCGTGATTGGTCGTTAACTAACGATACCAATGTAATATTCCCAGTGTATTTTCCGTACACTCCTAGCAGCGTTCCCTCTGCTATAAATCGGAATAAATCAATATTCACGATATTAACTTCCTTGGCTATACAAGCCTAACAACTCTAATATCCAGATTATCTCTCAACGTGCCCTAGACACGTGATTTATCCCAGGCAATAATATAGCAAGTATGAATACAAAATATAATAATGCAACACTATAATGGAAAAGAATTTTGTTCCAGGTTCCCTTAATCAAAGATTAATGGATGTTTCTGACAGATCCTACAGTCATAGTGTTTAACAGCTTGAGGGCTTATTTGTGGCCAAAGACGATTTATCCTCGGTGATGTGGTTAACTGGTCACTAGTGTGAATGAGGAATTTTGTTAGGAAGTATCTTTGTAATGGAATAATAAAACATGGCGGCTGGACTTTCGGCACAGTGTGGCTGCACTGCACAAAATATACCCCAAAAAATATTAAAGTTTCACATGACCACCATTTTCTTAGGCCAAGTAAGCCTGATTCTGTTTTCACTGAAATGTGGTGCTGATGAATCTTAAATAATGAATTCATTCCACATCTTTGTAGTGTTATAAATAAAGCCAGCTCTCCACGACAAAAGATGTACTGTGGTTGCCATCTTGTTCACTACTCCATGCGCCAAGTCCTTATGAATAACTTACATCCTACACATTTTGCCACTGGAGGACATCCATCACTGCCTAACTCAGTCCCGTAACAGTTCTTACTTCTTCACCATGTGTCATGTCTGCATTACCCAGGGCAGTTACCACGGATGCCCCTAGTCCAATGAATGAAAAAGACAAAACGTATACCCATCTTGGTCATGAAACCTACAGCCTTTTATTTGTTCATAATTAGGCTTACTTTTATTACTTTACTCCTTTTGTATTGTATTACATTAGTAAGTTCGATTTTTTTTTTCTACCGTGGCTAGCACAGTGTTTTGTGGCGGAAAAATAGTTGAATCTCTATTTTTATAAGTGTCAATATATCTAATCTGGGCTGACCAGAATTTGATCCATCTCGTTCAGGTTACCCACGTGATGATAACTGTTCCGGGGATGTCATTGGAATTGTACTAAAGGTGCGTTTAACGGACCGTAAAATTGAATGCTTAGTGGTTGACCGTTAGGACTGATGTCAACTCTCAAATACTGTCTGTTTAAAATACACTACACAGAAGGCTAATCACTTACCACCATTTGTCTGGGTTAAGGTGTTTATAACTGGTTTTATTGTTATCATCTTGGTGCTAATGAGATTTCTAAAAATGTTCTCACTGGGTAAGAACTGTACCAATAATTGTCAGGCTGGATAAGTAAATGTGCCCAACCGTGTAGGTCTAGTTAGTGTCGGTAAAACATGTCAAAATCTGCACTTTTGGTTTAAAGCATGGAATTGTGCACACAGGTACTTTTAGCATCGGAAACGTCGGTGCATAGCCATACCTGGGTGGAGTGGGGGTGGGGGTGGGAGGGAGAAAGAAGGAGGCAGATAGGGGATTGAGAGACAGAGGAAAAGGGACAGAAGTGGGAAGAATAAGAGAGTGTGAAAAATCGAGATAGACCCCCTCCCCCTCCCTTTTTTAAAAACAATCTGCTCCACAAAATCTGCCTGGTTGGGACGCACTAGAGAAGGTGAGGTGAGAGGGAAAAAACATAACTTTTTGTCTTGGTTCTTTTCTGTTTGAACTGGTACCGTCTGTCTGTTACCCTTCATACATGTAGAATGGGACAGTTACCATTATGTAAGCAACTACATTAAAGAGTATAAGAAACCAGCAGCCCCCATGTTTCAGCCGCTTCCACTTTGAAACAGCAGTCTATAGGGAACGGCCTGAAGCTAAAGAAGCTCACTTTCTGTGTCTAACAGAAGTATGCCTACCGCTATTTTGGATGAGATGGACCTTCATTTGACTCATTGAGTGATCCAATGACGATCTGTTGGGAGTTATTCATCTTGCGCTCCTGATATTTGCAAAATAGGATTTATTATTACAGTGAGTGGGAGACACCTTAATTTATATTGTTGTAGATATAGTTATTAATTTGTTTGCATTGTCGACGATGATATTGTAATCTAGACCCACATTAGCCTTGGGTCGAAGAACAGAAGTGTTGACAGCATTTTTACTTCCAGTGTAGTGGTTGTGATTAGTATGATGGTTCTTTTGATACGCCTTCCCTAATGTTCCTAATGCGAAAAAGAATTACCAAGGAAGGTGTAAATAGTGTTTAAATTATTTTACTGAAATGAATTGAAATGAATGAAATATATTCACCGGAAAACGTTTCAACGTTCTCAATATATTATGGTAAACATCGTTGTGGCCGTGCCTAGTTAGGAACAATCGATCTCACTGAAAATTGCTCGGAGTGGTTAAAACTGATGACGTATTTCTGCCTTTTGTCGCTTCTGGTAATATCTCTTTTCTGTAAAACTACCCCATTTTACATAGACAGACTGACTTCAGACTCTAAATTGGTGAACCGTAAAGAGCATATTATTGAACACACTGGTATCAGAAGTGCCGCGGTGTGCATGGTTCACGAAATACCGAATTGAAAGTTAAACCTTGCGGAAGATTTGGGGCACGCTGTTCATGCTAATTTCTATACTAAGGGGAATAGGGGAGTGGCCAGCTTTGTTCTGCATTGATTGCGAAGAAGAACGATGGTGCAACTGGCGAAATCCAGCCGCTTCCATACTAATCCCCACTTATCCAATAAAGAAGACAAACGCAAACAATGTGAAGTAAAAAGAGTAGTAACGACACCATTGCCATGCATTGAACTGTGATTCTGTTACTGACCCATGAAAGCCTGCTAAAATGCGTCTCAAAATTCGTGGCCAGCTAAATTGGCAATGTCTATAAAACGAACGGATGCTTTTTCCGTTTGCTTACGCAGATAATTATTTTCGGTGTAGATTATATTGAAATCAGTAAAATCCGTTCATAATGGTAAAAATAGTCACTTATAAAGTCACACGGTCTTTTCAGTTTCTAAAGGCTTTTCAATAGATAACGTCACGCGCATGACTTCAATTTCCGAATAACAGCAGCATTTTATTAACACAACCTATTAAAACGTAGACCAAACGACGCACTGCTGGAGCTTTGATACAATACAAACGTCCCCAATAATGGCTCCAGTTCCAGCAATTTATCTCAACGCCTGTCAGACTAGGGCGAGAACAGACCTCCCTTGCCCGCTAAAGACGAGGACGCTCTCTGCCATCAGAATCAACCAGCTCCTTGGTTCGGGGCAGTCTGAGACAACGTGATGTCAGCTGTTCATGCTTACTGCTGTACAATAGGAAAGGGAGGAATGCAGGTGGCTGGTATTGTTTTGCTTTATTTTGTGTGGCAGAACGATGAAGATGGGTTGATTTGCTTGAAAAAAAAACAAAAAAACTGAGAAGTGACACTTTCACTAATTCAACCAAACCGGACTTTCCAAAAGAAAACCCAACCCCAGGGCCCTCTCCACTTCCCCAATAAAGATGGCGATAGCAAACAGCATTAAGTATTAAGATCAGTAATAAAAAATTGCCATGGACTGACCATAGATTCTATTTAATGCCCATAGGTCATTTGACAATTACAGATTCATGACATGTTCTTCACCTATTCTAAATTCTCTACCAAACACCAAAGTAAGTGATTCAACAATCAGTCCACTGTCATTATTCATCTCTAGCGTTGTGCACTTCAAAATGGTGTACACTGTCACAAATCCCAGACTGGGAGATGTAATAGTTATGACAGGACGACAATCACGAACAAACGAGTTTAACACTTAACAAAACAACCCATCAGACTCACACATTTATTAAACATAAGTATACATATAATAGCGCAATTACATACATTATATTATTGAAATGACTGCCGTACAACGGCCTTATTCTCACACACACTCTCCCGCGGATCCACAATCCGGTAGTCACTCCTAAAGGCACTTCGGCCTCAGCCTCTCCCCTCAGGGTCTTAATAGTACCTTAATGATTCACTGGCACCGCAGCCTCTCAATATCACCTTCCTATTGTCATACACCTTAGCACTCCCCTCGCACCTCAGCAGGGCAATAACACATTATTATTTCCATAGCCATCAGCATGGCAACAACATAATATCAGTTCACTAGCCTATCAACATGGCAACAATATAGTATCTCATTCACTCTCATATCTACGTCCCTGTCCGTGGCCTGACTGCCACGACTTTATGTGCCTCCACTGTCCTACCCCGACAGCCTCACTTCTGGCCTATGTGTGGCCTCCGGCCCGATGCTGGCCTATCCCCTGTGCTCATCGAGGTGGCTCTGCGGCCCGTCCCCGACACCTACAAGAATAACATTACACTGGTATAATACCCTACCATTTCTATTCACTCCACCTCTCCTTACAACCCATGAAACGTACACACACTAGTTCACCTTTCACTCACCACACATCTTACGGTAACACACTTCCATCGGAGTACACACTACTCACTCGCGCTACAAATCCATGAACTCACTTTCATCTATCGCTCGTGGCGCACATTGCTATATCCAATATCAAGGACTTCCACATTCCTCACATATACTTATTCACATCATGGTAATAGACGAATATAATATAATACATCAATCATAATAATCAATCAACATTCTACATACCAGTCATTACTGGAAAGACTTCCACTAGTCTTCTCGACTGCTCACTTTATGTCCGCCCGATGGGCTTTTATTCACAGGTCCGATCCGTAGGACCTTCTAACTTGCAGTGATAGTAATACCGCGCTTTCGCCTCCTTCAGACCCCCCACTCATGACATGCACGACTTTTCTTCCCTGTCTCCGTGCGTTAATTTTACTCTCCTCCTTTCCCCCCGTAATTATTAACTATCGCTCACTCCACTCGTGACATACACTACGGATGCTGCCATATTGAACAGCGGAGGCAGCCCCTTTGCTAGGCTGCCATGCTGGCGGTTCATGCTGATCACTGTGCCTGCCAGGTAACTGAAGGCTAATGTGCAACTGAGCGCCCCTCAGAATAGCATACTTACTCTTTGCCTTTTCCAACAGTCATGGCTACACTTTTATGCACGAAGTGACCACCACACCGACTGGGCTACTACGGCTCCCTCCTTTGTCTAACCGATGTTTTACTTTATAATAAAGGCCTGCTTATGAGGTTTGACAGCACTGCTCACGGTTTCAAACCCACTCCTTGATCTGCACCCTGTGGCCTCAACTTGCTGTGTATCACTAAATAGTGTCAGTGAAAGAAGTTGTGGCCTTACAGCCAAATACCCAAAACCTAGGGGACCACACGATGTCAATTTTGGTCTTTCTTCAGGCTCTGGTTGTATCACTGATTTATCTGTGCCACTATACGGCCAATGCCTTCATCTACCCACCTAGCTCTCTACATCTTATACAGCTAGACAAAATCTCTGAGTCTAGATCTATCGATGTATTTAAGCTTCTAATAGACATGTACTTACTCTTCTGTTGTTGACTGAGCAATTTTGAACCATCTTGATATAGTTGAAATTGCGAAAAACGAATTTGAAAATGGAGGAAACGGCGTCAGATCCGCCACCAAACAGGTTACAGAACACGCTTGCCCGAAAACAATTTGCAGGATGTGATGTTTTACTGGGCGTAGGTCCCTGAGGAAACTTCTAACTCCACTGCATAAAATAAACTCTTTGGTTACATCCCAAATAGTGGCGTAAATATTTGGTAAAATAACTTTCTCTGAAGTGGTTCGCTTATGTTGTTTAAAAGTCTTGGCTGAGCAAGGGCTGGTTACAAGACTCATTAAACCAATGGACGAGCATTTATCCGAACCTATCCAGTTTGCCTTTAAGTCGACATGAACAAAAATCTGTTTTCTGACATCAATATCGTATACATATCATTGTTCTCGATTCCATATTTTATCTGAAAACGCTAGCCGAGCCGTGCAAGCTATATCTTGGAGATTTTTTGTAGGAGGGCCAAACGTATTAGACCTAGACCGCATTAAAAGCACCATTTGGATTCGATGCGATGACTAACAGAACTTGCGCAGAAATAACAGAGGTGACAACGTTGATTTTCGACCACCAATGTATAAAGAGAGGTCAAGGATGGATTTTCCGTCCATGCTCTTTGATTTTACTCATCGAAAATGCTCAAAAAATAGGAACAAACCACACTAAAATGATATGAACACTATCTTTGGCAAAGAATGTCTCTTTCAGTTCTTCAATTTCTTGTTTACCGCGGCCACCTAGTTTCGTGATTTGGCAGAAGTGAGATCCCCCTACAAATACATACTCTCTGATTACAGTAGTAAGATAATACTAATACCGTATTAATCTTCCTCCTTCCCTCCTCCACGTCTAAATAGACGTTTGCCCCAATCAAAATGCGGAAATGTGCACACCTCTGAGAGCATGCCTCTGACTGTAGTGCGCACTATAAGCGCTTTGGAGAACCCTCAACTTTCATAATTATTTAAAGAGGATGACGTTAGTTAACTGCCTTCCTCGTTTTTACTGTTTCAGTTTGTGCTGACACCAGGAGGTTTACAGAGCAAGAATGCATGCAACTTGTGTCAACGAATTGGATCCTGCAGTTATTACAAAACTAACCAACAGTTTCATATGGACGACTATTTATGTGTTGATGCCCACAGTTGGTATTGTTGGTATAGCAGGAAATCTACTCAGTATAATCATCATTACCCGACAAGGTCTTCAGAAATCTTCAAACATCCTGCTCGTCGGCCTGGCCATAGCTGATCTGTTATATCTGTGCGGCATAATCAACATTCCTAGCATGATATATTGGTCCAGCTAACATGCTTCATTTCCTTTTTCTGAAATCACTAACCATTTTCTCTTAGTACTCTACATGTGTGCTTTATATATGAATTCAATTGGTCTTCTGGTTAATTTTACTTTACCTGTTTTCATAACCATAGAACGACTCATTGCTATATTCTGGCCATTGAAATTTCAATTAATTATCACGCGAAGACGCACAACTTGTGCTGTTAGTTTTGTGTTTATATTCTGGACTATGTTTAATCTCTACACTACCAGGTATCGTGAACTGAAACACTTATGTGTGTATGGTCGCATTGTTGCGCGCGTATTTGCAACCGAAGCCTATCAAAAGGATCGTGAGGATGGTGTCGCGGCTATTATAGACACCGTTGTAAACAATTTAACTGGTGTTGTCCCGTTGCTAATAGTTACAATTGGTTGTACGGTCATTGGAATACAAGTGAGGAGACAATCTGCCCTGCGAAATAACATGACATCAGGTAAAATGGACCCGTCTCAAATAATGTGACAAAGTCAAATCGAAGAACAACAAAAACTTTATTGTCTGTGTGTCTGTTGTATGTAATATGCAATGTAGCGACATTCGTCATTTTTGAGGTGTGTGCTGGGACTGAGCAGGGAAGCACATTTTGCATTATTGAACAAGGCTCCTATAAGGTGAGCATTGCAGCCATAAACAGTACTGGCAATTTCTTTATCTATGTTGTGGTCCATAAAAATTTCAGAGACGAATATTAACGTTTCTTTAGCTGTTTTTTCTTGCAATGGCAAGTGTCACAAATCCCAGACTGGGAAATGTAATAGTTTATGACAGGACGACAATCACGAACAAACAAGTTTAACACTTAACAAAACAACCCATCAGACTCACACATTTATTAAACATAATTATACATATAATAGCGCAATTACATATATTATATTATTGAAATGACTGCCGTACAACGGCCTTATTCTCACACACACGCTCCCCCGGATCCACAATCCGGTAGTCACTCCTAAAGGCACTTCGGCCTCAGCCTCTCCCCTCAGGGTCTTAATAGTACATTAATGATTCACTGGCACCGCCGTCTCTCAATATCACCTTTCTATTGTCATACACCTTAATATTCCACTCGCATCTCCACAGGGCAATAACACATTATTATTTCCATAGCCATCAACATGGCAACAACATAGTATCAGTTCACTAGCCTATCAACATGGCAACAATATAGTATCTCAGTCACTCTCATATCTACGTCCCTGTCCGTGGCCTGACTGCCACGACTTTATGTGCCTCTACTGTCCTGCACTGACAGCCTCACTTCTGGCCTATGTGTGGCCTCCGGCCCTATGCTGGCCTATCCCCTGTGCTCATCGAGGTGGCTCTGCGGCCCGTCCCCGACACCTACAAGAATAACATTACCTTGGTATAATATCCTACCATTTCTATTCACTCCACCTCTCCTTACAATCCATGAAGCGTACACACACTAGTTCACCTTTCACTCACCACACATCTTACGGTAACACACCTCCATCGGAGTACACACTACTCACTCGCGCTACAAATCCATGAACTCACTTTCATCTATCGCTCGTGGCGCACATTGCTATATCCAATATCAAGGACTTCCACATTCCTCACATATACTTATTTACATCATGGTAATAGACGAATATAATATAATACATCAATCATAATAATCAATCAACGTTCTACATACCAGTCATAACTGGAAAGACTCTCACTAGTCTTCTCGACTGCTTCCCCTTTATGTCCGCCCGATGGGCTTTTATTCACAGGTCCGATCCCTAGGACCTTCTAACTTGCAGTGATAGTAATACCGCGCTTTCGCCTCCTTCAGACCCCGCCCCCACTACTACTCACAACAGCACGCTTAACTTGCTGTCTACTGTGAGCCTTTCTTACTCTACACCCGCTCTGTAGCAATCCCCTTAATTGCACTCACTCCACTCGTGACATCATCCCCCACCCCAAAAAAATTAATGCAATTAATTTCAAATCGCATCAAGATGACTGTCAACGAGTGAGCGTGAGCAATACCTACACTAAAAAAACTGACCTAGCAGTTCCCCTAGTATATAAAATACCGAAATCAGGGGAAAATATGGGGATCCGTATGGCCTGCAATATGCATATATGTGTCACATCCTGAATAGCTAACTAACCACAATACTTAATACAGAATCAAAAACCATTCAACCTATCAACCATTCTTCATATCATATTTATAATGTCAATATTTTAAAGTCGACTCATTCACACAGATCCTGTCAATGTTCCTGTCCTCCGATGTATAAGCTCCTGAAATCTTCCCCTAGGCTCGACTAAGGTAGTCGGCGATATGATTGCTGGTTCCTGGAATTGGTTGAATAACGAAGGTATACGGCTGCAAAGCCAATGCCCATCTAGACAAGCGTGGGCTGGACGAACGATTCTTCGACAAAAATGTCAGTGGCTTGTGGTCTGTCTGGATACAAAATTATCGTCCCATGAGATAACGTCCTAGTTTCTGGACGGACCAGACAATGGCAAGACACTCACGCTCTATCACAGAATACTTTCTTTCTCTCTGCAATAACTTCCTACTGACATAACATACAGGATGGAGACATTCGTTCTTCTCCTGTAGAAGACAAGCGCCGACACCAGAGTCCGACGCATCCGTTCTGAGGATAAAATTAGATCGAAAATCGGGTAATATCAGAATGGGTGACGATGATAATGCTGTCACCAAATTATCAAATGATGTCTGACATTCAGACGTCCACTGGACCTTATCGGGTTGTCCCTTCTTAGTAAGGTCAGTAAGAGAAGATGACAAGGAGGAAAAATTTGGAATGAACTTTCTGTAATAATTTAAAATTCCCACTAAGCTTCTGACTTGTTTCTTTGTTTTAGGGATTTGCAACCCTACTAATTTGTCAATTTTTGTTCCTTCAGGCCTCTGAACACCTCTACCCACGATATGTCCTAAGAATACTATCTCTGGACATGCCAAATCCATCTTTGCGGGTTTAGCAGTTAACCAAAAATGACGTAATCGTTGAAAAATTACTGTTAGTGTCTGAATATGATCAGACCATGTCGACGTATGACATGCTATATCGTCAAAGAATGACACGACATTAGGTATGTCCTTCAACACTAATCTCATTAATCGTGCAAACGTCGCTGGCGCGTTTACCAACCCAAATGGCATGACCTTAAATTGGAATAATCCAATGGGCGTTTGGAACGCCGTGTATTGTTTAGACTCCTCAGTAAGCGGGATTTCCCAATAACCTTTCGTTAAATCTATCTTGGAAAACCACGTGGACCCGGCCAATGAAGCTATTAATTCCTCCTGAAACGGAATAGGCTCCCTATCGCCTACCGTAATAGTGTTCAATCTTCGAAAATCAATACAGAACCGCACCGATCCATCAAGTTTTTTCACGAGGACGATGGGTGATGAATACGGCGATGTTGATGGTTCTATCACATCTAACTTCAACATTGACTCAACTTCCTTTATGACTCTATCTCTCGAAGAAAAAGGCAGCGGATACGGTCTAAGAAATACTGGCTTATCCGAAGTCAACTTTATTTGGTGCTGGATCACCGTAGTGCGACCCGGCCAATCCGTAACAACATCCGGAAATGACGCTAATAGGGTCTCAAGTTCCCTACTCCTTGAACTCGTAAGGTCAGGGTTAATTTTTTACGTCCCTGTAACCTTGTGTCGCAGTTAACTCCGGCAATTGAATTTGTAACTCTTCCTGCGCCTCGGTGTCGCTTACGTCACAGTCCAACTGGTCTACGACCCCCGTACAAGCGGTAGAGAAGACAGTCTCCTCTGGTCTTGTCTGTGCACACAGATACTGTGGTCTCTCATAAAATCTCTGTAGCATATTAACATGGAAAACCTTACTCGCTCCATCAATGTGGATAGCGTAATCTACCTTTGAAACAACTCGCTCAATAACATAAGGACCTTTCCATGTCATCAATAACTTATTATGGTCCGTAGGTAACAGCAACAGAACCTTGTCTCCTGGCTTAAAAATTCTCAGTTTGGACCCTCTATCTTTATAGTCTTTTGCTCTCTTCGAAGCGATACCAGAAGCTTCTTGTGCCATAGTGCGCGCTGAAGATAGTCTTTCTCTTAAATCAACAAGGTACTGAAACCTTTTTAAACGGTTCCGAAACCGTGGGGATCTTTTGACGAGGAGCCCGGGGTGAACGACCCTTATGCGTCGTCTTTTGGCACGCACTGCACGTCTTACAATATAAACGTACATCTCTGTATACTGACGGCCAATAAAAATCTTTCAGAATTCTCTGCTTGATTCTAGCACTTCCCATATGATCCGCTAATGGAACATCATGGGCCAGACGCAATACTGTAGCAATTAACGACCGTGGCACGACGACCTGCTTTTGAACGGAAGCCACTGTGACGTACATACGGAACAGAATGCCCCCCTGGACAAAAAAAGAAGACGAGCCGTTCTTATATTTCCTCGTCTTCTCGGTTCGCGCTTCCCCAAAACATGGGTTTAATGATGGATCCTCCCTCTGTAATCTCGCCAAGCGCTCTGGCGTGACATCTAGGTTGACCGCTGGCGTTGCCAAAGGTCTAATCCTATCCTTATCAGCTACTTGTCGACGTGTCTCGACCGCGGCGCAAAAGTCAATACCTTTTGATTGCGACCATGCTTGCACGTTCTCATCGGAAGGGGAAACTACCCGTGATACATTGCCAATGATGAGCTGGGCGCCTGGAAAACAACCAACGACTGCTTCGACTTCCCCGCTAAGGAAAGGTGTATCTATCATTATTTTTGCCATGGGTAATTTCTCAATGGCCCCCGAAAATTGGATGCACGGGACAGTCTCACCTGTAAGCTGTGAATCCCGAATGCAGTCCCTATGCACTCCCACAACGGTAGATCCTGTATCTCGTAAAACCGAGACCGGTTCGTCCCCAACAAACCCCGGATAAACCCTAAGACCACCTCCTGTATGACATGAATTTATGACGGGGATCTTTCTCCCACAAGGTAAAACACCGGAAGATAATAACTTCTCACAACTGGGACACTTAGAATACTGTCCGCCTCCGTTGTCCGATGTAACACACGCAGCCGCATGGTGAAATTTATTTGGGGAACATGGACTGGAGCTACTGTCCACGTTCGCCGCTATCCTACCTGCAGGGCAGTTCACGCTGATGTGATCTGCTCTTCCGCAGTTCCAACACTTCGCGGCCCTACACTCGCGCGAAAAGTGACCCACGCGTCCGCAAGTCCAACACTCCGCTCCCTGTGCTGCTCTAGGCCTTGGTCCCCGTGACCCCTCGCGACCGGAACTAGAGTCCCTATGCCGTCGGTCATCGGCAAAGGTCACAACTCGCCCCCGGCCATTACCGCGACCTAGCCCTCCTGCTCGGTCAAACTTACCGGATCCATATGCCGGTGATTGGTGATAGCCCCTATGCTGCCCCTGGGCTTGCCCACTATAGGCACCACGCTGACGCGACCTGTCCCTGAGTCCTGCCGGCGACCCCTCGACAACGGCGACGTACCCAGCATCTTGGACGTACGCCCTGGCGACTGGTTTGGACGGATGTGCCGTACGGTATGCCTCCGCCAACTTAGACGCCTCCTGCACCGTCGCGGGTTCGTTCTCTTTCAGGAAAGCCACCAGATCTTTGTGGCACGACGCGTACAGCTGGTCACGGATCATTAAGTCTTTCAGTTTAGCAAAATCCGTGCCCACATGCGCCAAGTCTACCCAGTTCGCGAAATACTCCGTTAGTCTCGCGACGAAGGCAGCAAAGTCCTCCCTGGTATCTGCACGTGCCCGCCTAAACTGCTCCCGGAAATATTCCTCGGTACGCGCAAATCGGCGAAGCAGCAAAGCCTTCAGCTTATCGTAGTCTTGCACGTCTTCGCGCTGTAGCTCTTTAAAGTAGGTTAACGCTCGCCCCTGCAATAGCGATGCCAGGTACGTGGCCCATAATTCCTTATTTTCCCCCCATTGCAATTGTGCGTTCAATTCGAACCTGTAAAGGAAGGCGTCTATGTCGTCCTTCCGGTCGTCGAACGTAGGGAGCTTAATCCTGACACCACCTTTATTGGGTACCTGCCGCTCAACTGTTTCTGTTGGCGCACTCTTTTTGATTTCCAACTCCGCTATTCTTACTCGCGCGTCTGTCTCCCGCTCTTGAGCTTCTATCTCCTTTAACCTTATCTCCTGCTCCCGTTCTTGAGCTTCTATCTCCTTTAACTTAAGCTCCCTCTCCTGAGCCTGTCTCTCCTGTTGCTGATGCAACTCCTTTAACTTAAACTCCCTTTCCTCTTCCTTATCCTTAGCCTCTCTTTCTTGTTGCTGAGCCTTAGCCTCTCTTTCCTCTTGCTTATCCTTAGCCTCTCTCTCCTGCTCCTGAGCCTTAGCCTCTTTTTCTCGCTCTCTATCCTTAGCACGCTCATCGCGCAAATCCGCCTGCTGTTCTTTGATCCAGCCGCGTAGCTCCTCTCCCTCAAGGCCAAGTTCCTTACCCAACTTCATTAGTTGTTGGAGTTCCGCCATTTCACAGATTTATGGTTATGGTATGTATTACAAAAACGGCTAACCTGTCGGTATGATCACTAACAACACGACCAGAGACCTGAGATCACACCAGATATAACCACACCTACTTGTATCCAATACAATTCAGAAATTTACCTTTACAGCACAACTAATTCTATATTCATAAAATGTACTGCACTATTAATAATAAAAAAGAGTAGAAAAGACAAGAATAAGGAAATTCAGTAGAAGGACCACAAGTACGTCAAGGACAACGAACCAGACTAGGACAAGCTTCTACAAAAAAAAACTATAATGGAAAAAAAAATGCAACCTACTACGCCGATTACACAACACGGTACGAACAAGAACAGAGTCTGAAAAAAAAGAACGTATCTATAGATAGGGAGGAGAAGGACAAGAGAAACGTCTTCCTAAAACAACGAGGAAGATAGAACGCTACAATCTAAACAAAAATACAGGTCCCTACAGAACTGTTCGCTGTGATGAACGAAGTTCCAAAGTTTACCACACCTTTTTAAAAGGATAAACTAAGTTCAACACAGCAAACCCGCGCCACCGCCCGTATAATCAATTACAACGAAAACAGGAAAAACAGGGAAACAGACAGATGAAAAGACAGCCCTTAATCCAGGGTACAAAATTTTAGACTTTTACTTAACTTTCAGCCTTATGAGTTTAAGTCCTCGACCTAATCGGAGCTCTGGCTGCTTGTCTCCTCAGGCTGCACGCACACTCACTGTCTCTCTGAAATTTAAGTACACATTAATACATATTCATCAAAATACATGCATCAATACATATTATTATTCATAAATATACATAAATCATATCATGAAATGTCCATTCATCCAACGAACAAGACAGCACAAATACCTACTAACTAACTACAACTAAATATTACGAAAATGGACGAGTCACAATGGACGAGCCCCCAATGTCACAACGGACGAGCCCCCAGTGTCACAAATCCCAGACTGGGAAATGTAATAGTTTATGACAGGACGACAATCACGAACAAACAAGTTTAACACTTAACAAAACAACCCATCAGACTCACACATTTATTAAACATAATTATACATATAATAGCGCAATTACATATATTATATTATTGAAATGACTGTCGTACAACGGCCTTATTCTCACACACACGCTCCCCCGGATCCACAATCCGGTAGTCACTCCTAAAGGCACTTCGGCCTCAGCCTCTCCCCTCAGGGTCTTAATAGTACATTAATGATTCACTGGCACCGCCGTCTCTCAATATCACCTTTCTATTGTCATACACCTTAATATTCCACTCGCATCTCCACAGGGCAATAACACATTATTATTTCCATAGCCATCAACATGGCAACAACATAGTATCAGTTCACTAGCCTATCAACATGGCAACAATATAGTATCTCAGTCACTCTCATATCTACGTCCCTGTCCGTGGCCTGACTGCCACGACTTTATGTGCCTCTACTGTCCTGCACTGACAGCCTCACTTCTGGCCTATGTGTGGCCTCCGGCCCTATGCTGGCCTATCCCCTGTGCTCATCGAGGTGGCTCTGCAGCCCGTCCCCGACACCTACAAGAATAACATTACCTTGGTATAATATCCTACCATTTCTATTCACTCCACCTCTCCTTACAATCCATGAAGCGTACACACACTAGTTCACCTTTCACTCACCACACATCTTACGGTAACACACCTCCATCGGAGTACACACTACTCACTCGCGCTACAAATCCATGAACTCACTTTCATCTATCGCTCGTGGCGCACATTGCTATATCCAATATCAAGGACTTCCACATTCCTCACATATACTTATTTACATCATGGTAATAGACGAATATAATATAATACATCAATCATAATAATCAATCAACGTTCTACATACCAGTCATAACTGGAAAGACTCTCACTAGTCTTCTCGACTGCTTCCCCTTTATGTCCGCCCGATGGGCTTTTATTCACAGGTCCGATCCCTAGGACCTTCTAACTTGCAGTGATAGTAATACCGCGCTTTCGCCTCCTTCAGACCCCGCCCCCACTACTACTCACAACAGCACGCTTAACTTGCTGTCTACTGTGAGCCTTTCTTACTCTACACCCGCTCTGTAGCAATCCCCTTAATTGCACTCACTCCACTCGTGACAGCAAGCATCATTAAAGATATAAAATGCCGAGAGGAAATTTTCTGTTTTGCCTCTCTCTCTCTCTTTCTCTCTCTCTCTCTCTTTCTGTTTTGGTGGGTTTCATTGTTTTGTTTGTTGTTGTTTTTTTTTGAGACGATGAGATTTGGGGACTAGATGGGTTTGGTCAGAAATACTGCCCAGGCTATTCGCGTCGGGTTAACCATAATTATTGTCAGGACTAAGGCAGCCCTTGTTATAACTTTTTTTTTTCTCACAATGAAGAAGAAATTAAAATTAAAAGAAAATGAAAACGTGCTTATACTGACAATAGATGTAAATAGCATTGCAGACTGCTAATTTGAAACTGCCAATTGAAAAGCTTTTAACTACTGCTGGAATATGGGATTTGGTGCGTCAAATTTTGAAGAGCATGGTGGTAAAGTTGATATTGCTCAGTGTAATGTCATCTTAATACATGCATAATGTACATCTTAGTGTCTCTTGTCTGGATGCAGACGTATTACCTCATTTTTCCCGTCGTTCCCTCAGATGAATGACACCTCCTTTCACTCATTTTGTGTTCTCTTTCCATAGGTAATTTTGTATTATCTTTCAGGCGATAATGCTGTATGATTCTATTGAGGATTTTAATGTTTGTGGATAAAGTGTATTCCCTCTAAAATTATGATAAATTAATGATAGAAATAAAGTCGTTGTTGCATGATCAGTGACAGCATTTGAGAAACAACGCAATAATAATCAAATTGCAGATAATTAATTTGTTTTTAGTAACAGAAATACCATTGGCTTGGGAAGAAATAAAATATCTGGGCTGAATATTAGAGCTTTTATAGATACACCAATCTTTCTATGTGGAATCAGAAATGTACACGGCTTTTACTGCTTGTGCAGATATCCATTAGATCTTGTTATGCACATCTGACATAGTATTCTGATTGATATCTTTGTGATGCTACATTGTTTCGTACATCTACGTCAGTAGCTCTGTCTAACGAGGATGCACCACTGTGGGAGATCATGTAAAAGGCTACTTCATTTTCTGATATGAAAACAGTTACTCAAACTTGTTACTAAGTTGTTTTTTTTTTCACCCGGACTGGCTTTGTAGATCCTACTTTACAACCTTTGTTATACTACTCATGTTGTAGATTTTTCTCACTGGTTAGCGAGATGTAAAGTGTCAGGAGGTATGCTCCCAAATGGTTTAGGGTTGATTATGACCTGACTGTTTGAGCTCGTGGCTAAGAGTTATTGTCTAAATTGCAAAATATACAAACAAAATACAAGAGTTAAGTACACACGAAGGGGATGTGGGCCGCCTCCTATTCTCCACATGCTGGTTTCAATTTAATGTTGTAATCATCACATAATTTCCCTTGATATTGTAGGTAATTTTGTTTTCTCCTTCTGAAACTGAACGCTTTTTTTACTTTCTGTACAATAACAAGAACAACAAACTGGCAATATTCTCCTACGGATGTGGAAAACTAGTATTCGATTAGGCCTAAACAGACTGTCTAACTTTTTTTTTGTTATTATTATTTGTAATCAACCACATCTGTTAATCAATCAGTGAACTGCACAGATTGTATGGACAAAAAGTAAATTGAGTCTGTATCAGTAAATCAAGGGATTAAAATCAATAATATCAAATAAAAAAAAAAAAAAAGGCAATTGCATTGTATTGTCTGCTAAGTCTAGATCTATCAAATCTACGTCAGAGGCAACTAAATGTGATGCACGCAATTTTACATCAAGAAATGCATCAGTCTGCTACAACATAATGTAAATAGCTATGGGCACAATGCCGATTACTTCTAGGCCATCGCGTGACGTGTGCTAGTTGACGTGCTGCAGGCCTAGACCCAACTGTATCCATGATGACTGCGATCACTAGCCGTCTCTTTTATCTGAAACCCAAAAGCATTGCGTCCCGTCTTCCTTTTTTCATCGACTCAAACAGATTTCAAGGTGTCAATACAACTGAAGAGCGTTTTTCCAAAACTGATAAAGTAAACTTTTGTCAAAAGCTAACGGTCCCGTTCAGACAGTCATTCGAAATCAGTGTTAGGCGCGGTGTAAATGCTGTCTTAAACGTTGCTATGCCCTATCTATGTCCGTCGGATAATTTGACTTAACCAGTTTTGGAAAAACGCTCTTCGGTTTTAACTTGCTGGAAACATCGAAGTGTCTAAAACAGTTTCATGTGCCTCTCACTTGATTGACTGTATTAATAAAGGTGCAGAACAAAATTATTGTCCGTTCCTCGGCTGAATCCAACCTAAGAAAAGAAAACTCACCAACCATGGAGAGGACCTCCCCCACTCCCTAGTAGGGCCGAGAGATATGGGAGGCGAATAGCGATCCGAAATACACCGAGTTCATGTAATAGAGAAAGCAGATTTCTTGTGCGGGTGGAAATCAAGCCTCTACCCTTGCAGGTGCTCAGATGGAACACTGGTCGGCAGCACGATGGGTAATTTGCACAGCTGGGTGCTTAAATTGTACATCAGTTTTCTCGACTCGATACATATTAATCATAACTAGATAAAACAAGAGAGTGGCAGTAGCCATGCACATAGAAAATAAATGCAGTAACAGCTGTCTTTAATCGATCGGTAGTTTAGGACAAAATAAACAATCTTCACGCCAGCAGGTAAAAAATGGACACGTGCTGGGTAGAAGATAAGTAAAAAAAAAAAATTGATAATGAAGTTGACTGCTGAGTTACTCATTTATTCTGATTAGACTAGATGAGTTACAAGGCACTAAACATGATGAACCTGTGCCCCAGCACCTCCTCTGATTAAATACTGATATCACCTCACCTTCCCTCCCCCTTTCCGAATGTACGAGGGCTTTTGTGGCTCTTTTATTTTTTTCTCTTTCACCTTGTAGGAAGCATACTAGTATATTTCTTAAACTTATTATATATGTATTGGATGTATACAGAATTATCAAGTGCCATATTCTTACCAACACACGTATAATAAAAAAACAAAAAAAAAAAACATGGCACATTACACTTCGCAGCATCCAGTTCTTTGCAATGCAATCCCTATTCGTTATATTTATAGGGTGAGTAAGAAATATAGTATGATACCTGCAATGAAATCAAGAAAGTAAAAAAGGCCACTGAAAGCGAGATCATACATACACATATTTATAAACATACACACTTGGGGGAGAGAGAGAGGGGGCGGGAGAGAGAGGTTTGAATATCTTTCGTTTATCATGTGTATTAGGATGTTTTATATAGTTTATTAGTTGCATAGTAGGCTTTTTTTTAAAATGTTGGCATAGATGTGCTGGCTCAATGAGAGTCGATCAGTTGGACAAGTTTGGAACACCCTCTCTCTATGTAAGGAGAACATTTACGAGCAACCCACAAAGAATCTAAACTATGTTCCAGTAAAACAATTTTTCTGAAATCTTGGCTACGTGTTTACAGCTTCCTTTTCATCCCAAGTTACTTTTGTCACAAGTAAGGCCAGTGGCCTTGTACGCCACGAGTGTAAAGGGCGTAAACTTAGTAGAGGAGAAGGGGATTTTAAAGTTGTTGACGAGCATGAAAGGTTGCTGTCACGAGTAAGGTCGGTGGCTTGTGCGCCACGAGTCTAGGGGGTGAGCTTAGCAGGGGAAAACATGATTTTTAACATTGTTGAAGAGCGTGAAAAGATACACACGACTCGCTTGAAACTAGTCCCGTGTGCCAGACCCTCGGGAGTATAAATAGAGGAGAAGCTCGCCACACGTGGTTTCCATTTGTTCCCAAAGAACAGAGGTTGGCCGTCCGGGCGACATGTGGAAGGTCGTGCCATGGGGACCAGAGCTGTTAGGTGTGAGGGATCCAATTGTTCCCACAGAAGTTAGATGATAATCGATGGCGGATGTGAACCGTCTGTTTTCTTATTCGTCTGAAGCTTGGAAATCTTGAAGAGGGGATAGGAACCCTTCAAGAACTTACGATCCACGATGGCGGGTGTGAACCGTCTGTTTTCTTATGCGTTTGAAGCTTGGAAATCTTGAAGAGGGGATGGGGACCCTTCAAAAACCAACGATCTACGATGGCTGGTGTGAACCGTCTGTTTTCTTATTCGTTTGAAGCTTGGAAATCTTGAAGAGGGGATAGGAACCCCTCAAGAACCAACGATCCACGATGGCGGGTGTGAACCGTCTGTTTTCTTATGCGTTTGAAGCTTGGAAATTTTGAAGAGGGGATGGGAACCCTTCAAAAACCAACGATCCACGATGGCGGGTGTGAACCGTCTGTTTTCTTATGCGTTTGAAGCCATGGGCGGGTGTGAAACGTCTGTTCCCCTTTATCGTTTGAAGTTGGAGATCTAGGAAGGATCGTTTGAACTCTGGAGACGTGAAAATACATCAACGAGGAGATCAGATGTCGACAGAGCCTTTTAAGTATAAATAATTAAGTTACGGACAAATGGTGTCACTAGCAGAGTTAAGGTCTCAGGGATCTAATGTCTGCACGAGAGGCACCTAATTCACAAGCGGACACAAACACACACGGAATTATTAAATAACTAGAGTATAATTTATGTATATCAGGCCGGCCGGGCCATATTATTACATAAATATTAATATACAAAACAAAAGACAATAGAGGTATATTCAAAGCAAAAATTCCAATTACTAACTTAACCTATCATATTTATGTAACTATGTTCCCTATCCAATGTACTGCAATCAATAGGCAAATGGTATATTATAAGAAACAAGATATCAACTTATATTAGCAGTTAAGTCGCCACTGGCCAGTCGCCAGGCAGTCTCCAGAAATAATATGTGTTCCCAAGGTACACTGAATGTTAGGAGAGCCCAGTAAGTTCAAAGCCTACAGAAGCACAAATCGGCTTGTAGGTATTTAAGCAGCTTGTAAAAGTATATATATATATATATATATATAATTATGCAATCACTCAGTCACTATTCATTTCATCAACAATGTGCCATAATTCTTCAATCGTACTATGGAGATAGTTTTACAATACAGAACACTCGTTCGTTGAGTCCAAGCTGTGGTTTTCTCTGACTTCCTATGATGCTGTGGGTTTTCTCTCTATCTCTGAACTTCTATCATAATTAGTTAATAAGATCAGTTACCATTGGTCACGCCTAATTCGTAGGCGCGAACATCAGAAGAGCGCAGTGTGGACTCTTTAGGTCAGTCCACCCAGACCTTTTTTTTCTAGAGCTCTCTCTCTCTCTCTCTATGCTCAGACAGTCCGATGACAATGGACTGCTCGTCTTCGGGCCACACAGTTCAGGTACTGGCCAACCGGAGATACTTCACGAAAACGATGCTTCTTCTCGTCTGTCTTCAATGAGTTTCAACGTTAGACGATGTTTTATAATATCCAACTACCCAGCTGGGTTAGTCCCCTGGTAAAATTATTTCAGCAATCTCATTGGCCGAAACCCCCACCATTTTGAATGTAAGAATATGTCTGCACTATTCTACCAGCCAGTTAACGTGCAAAAACTTGTCTAGACATACTTAACAATATCAGCAATCCCCACCGTATCTCACCTCTCTAATCACTAACACCACAACCCTAAAGCGTGAATCCAACAGTTTAACTTTGCAATTCCTTACTCACAAACAATAATTCCCGGTGACCGTTCAAGGCCACCAGCCAATTTCTCATGGCCCTGCCAAATAAACAACTCACGCTCTGCGTGAGATTTAATAACACTAGACTCATGACACATCCTCCACTCCAGTTAAAATTTATAATTTTAACGATATAAATTATAATCTTAAGGGGAAGTCACGAGTCGAGAAATTGCTAGAAAGGTGAACTTAACTAGGTAAAAACTAGGAATGCTACAAAAGTTGAAAAAACTTTGTACAGGACGGGTATCCTTCATGGACAATATACACGAAAATGTTAAGGCTCCGTCCTAAAGTATGTATCTCTGAGGATTAAATCTTACCTCTAACTACGTAAACATGAACAATCATAACTCTAAAAGAGTACAAAACTGATCCTGTGCGAATGTCATCAGGAATGCAAACATACAATGAATAATACTTAATAAAAGATAACTATACATTAATGGATCTGGACTCCTGGTCTGCCATGACTTCTCGTCCTCGACCCTGGGCAACAACGTCTGGTGTGGCCAAAATACGGGTCGACGTCAGTAAAATAGCTGTTGGATCAAAGGAAAGCACAAGGGTATGTGAAAAGTGTTCACAATGGGTGAACAATATGTGATACCATCCCTCGGTCTCTCAATGAGGTGCTAATCATTATCCAACTCCAATACATATGACAGACTAAAATACAATAAGATTAAAGTAACCGTGATAAGAGGTCTGCATGGATATTGTCTCCACCAGGAATGGCCTTTATAATGAAGCGATATTCGTGAAGGGCCAGACTCCATCTGGTCAAACGTGCGTTTTTCGCCCTGTCCGATTTTAGAAATAACAACGGTTTATGGTCTGTCTCGATGACAAATTCCGTCATAAGTAAGTAGCGGGAAAACGCGTCTACGGCGTATAAAATCGCTAGGCATTCTCGCTCTATGATAGCGTATCTCCTTTACCTCGGAAGCAATTTACGGCTAGCGTACATACAAGGGCGCAATAAACCACCTCTCTCTTGGAGCAAAACAGCCCCAATTCCCTGGTCCGACGCGTCAGTGCTGACGGTGAAGGTGTGCCTAATATTCGGTAGGATAAGCAGCGGCGAACTGGAGAACAGTTGCTGCACTGTCGCGAGCGCGTTGGCGCACTGCGCAGTCCAGACAATTTTGTTGGGTCGGTCTTTTCTGGTAAGATCGGATAACGGGGCCGTAAGGGCCGAAACATTAGGAACGAATTTTCGATAATAGCTTAACAGGCCCAACAGGCTACGAACCTGCTTCTTGGTATGAGGTGCCTGGAGTTTTAAAATCTTACTAATTTTGTTGTCGTCCGGTGTCTGGACGCCTTTGGCGATAGTATGCCCCAGAAAGTTAATCCGAGTATAGCCCAGGAAGACTTTGCTAGGCTTAACGGTAAGTCCGGCGTCACGAAGTTTAGTAAGCACTCGACTAAGCGTCTCCAAGTGGCCCTTCCAGTCCGCATGGTAAGCGCAAATGTCGTCGAAGTAATCCAGGACGCATCGTGTCTGCTGTAGTAGTATGTTCATCATCCTCGCAAAGGTCGCTGGTGCTGTTACAAGACCAAACGGCATGAAGCGCCATTGCATGAGACCCATAGGGGTCTGAAACGCTATGTACTGCTTGCTGGCTTCCTCCATCGGGATTTGCCAGTAGCCCTTAGCCAAATCTATTTTTGAAAACACGGACGACTCAGCGAATCGCGCGAACAGTTCTTCCTGATTGGGGATCGGTTCAGCATCGTAAATGGTAAGAGCGTTAAGCTTCCTGTAATCGATACAAAACCTAACGGAACCGTCTGTTTTCTTTACTAGTACAATCGGCGAGCAGTAGGTGCTCGTCGGTCGCTCAATGACTCCTAAGTTGAGCATCTTTTCCACCTCGGGCTGTATGGTGTCGTGCGCGTGCAGCGGTCGCGGGTAGGGTTTAACAAACACGGGTACGTCCGTGTGTAACCGGATGAAGTGTTGAAATAAGGATGTCTTACCCGGCAAATCAGTGAATACCGGCGAAAACTCCCGAACAAGATCCATTATGTCCTGTGTTTTACTTTGATCCAGTTGTGGATTGATATTAACGGAAGTCACATCCTCGGTGGCTTGCAAGGACGTGAAGGATCTATTCATAGGTAATGGCTCCCGGTCGTTGTCATCGATAATGACAATCGCCGCGTTTGCTTGGGCCACTACATGGCACGAATGACCGTGATGACTTTGATCATCTGTAAGATACTTTTTCAACATATTGATATGGTAGACCTTATCGTTACCACGGATGGTAATGAGATAATTAACTCTTGATAGTCTCTTTTTAACTAGAAAGGGGCCTTTCCAAGTGAGGAGTAGCTTGTTCTTCGTTTCTGGTAACAGCACCAATGCCCGATCTCCGACTGACATGGTTCGTAACCGGCTACCCTGATCGCGATAACCTTTGAATGACCCGGCCCGTACGCATGCAAATTGTTGAGCAAGGTCGCATGCATTAATTATTCTATGTCGGAGATCGACTATGTACTGATACGCGGATCGCGTATCAGGAACGTCGGTATCAGAACCGGCTTATAATTCGCGTAAAATGGCCATCGGGCCACGTGGCTTGCGTCCATATAAAAGCTCAAACGGGGAAAACCCCGTTGACCCATTGGGGTGTTCCCTGTATGCGAACAAGATGGCAGGAAGTCGACGGTCCCAGTCCCCAGGCATGTCGGCCGAAACGCGTGCCAACATAGCTTTCATGCTGGCATTCCAGCGCTCGCAGCCACCATTGGACTGTGGACGGTATGGGTACGTCAGCTTCTGCCTAATGCCCGTGAGTTCCAGTACTTTCCTGAAAAGTTCGGAGGTGAACGGCGGACCTCTATCGGATATTAATTCGGACGGGAATCCTACGCGCGTGAATATGATAATCAATGCCTTGGCGACGTGATAGGCCGAGATTTCTTTTAGGGGGGCCAACGGGTGGCATTATCGATTACTGAGAGAATAAACCGATGGCCTCTATCCGACATTTGTAATGGCCGGACGATTTCGACGGCAACTCGCTGAAATGGGGTGGAAACCAATGGCATCTCTTGTAAAGGCGCACGCGAAGTTTTTCCTCTAGGAGTTCTCTTCTGGCAGGTATCGCACCGCGAGACATAGCTATTTATGTCAGCGTAAACTCCGGGCTAAAAAAACTGAGATAGGACTCTAGACTTTGTTCTAGCCTTGCCTTGGTGGCCCGACAATGGCGTGTCGTGCGCGAGGCGGACGATGTCGCGGCGAAATGATCTAGATATCACCAAATGCATAATTGTCTCGCGTTTGCCCCGAAAAACGCGAAATAGGAGATCATCTTTAAGACAGAACCTGGTTGTATCCGGGGAATCCGGATGAATCTTTGCAAAGAGGGGCTTTAGTGATGGATCTGTGCGCTGGTCGTCACGAAAAACCTCGGGGGTCACATCCAAGTCGACGACAGGTGATCGTAATGCGTCGTCACTCTGGCGACGCGATTGTTGTCTTGTCGTGACACACGCAATGTCGTTATCATCGTCCCAAATCTGAAATTCGCTATCGGAGACGTCCTTTAACTGGGGAATATTCCCAATGATTAGGTCGTCAACCGGATTCGGTAGCACACAGGCCGTGACAACACCAGTCATAAACGACGTGTCAATATATTATTTCCGCCAGGCGAAAATGTTCAACTGATCCACCAAAGGTAATGCGATCCAGGAGTTGTGCAGGACGGACTAGCGATTCCCGCACACCGACGGTCGTACAGCCTGAATCTCGTAATACGGATGCGCGTATGGCGTTTACTTGTACCTCATATAGTGTGAGCGCGCCTCGCTCGTGGAGGGCGGACATAACTGGAATAACTTTATTCACGGTCTCGGCATTCCTGGTTCTGTCACCGTGGTTTTCGTTGAATGCTACAGAGCAAGCATTTACCGCATCGAGTCTAACTCTGCATTGTCTCCGAATGTGGCCTTCGCCGCCACACCTATAACAGTGGAATTGATTATCATCCCTTCGAGGTGTACCTCGATAAGAAGGAGATGGGGGCACCTGATAGTAGTTATTATGCGGTCCTCCGGGAGGGAAAGGACGTGTGAATCGGGGTTCCCAATCCCGAGAAAAATTACGGGGATTCGGCTGTCTCCTGTTAAACGGCGGCTCGGGCCGTGGACGAACCTGCGGCGAATGTCGAAAGGGCTGTCGTGATTGTCTTGACGTCACCGGTGTCTTAGTAGCAGCGCCGGCGTAACAAGGTTCGCTCAATTTAGCTTTAGCTAACGATCGATTAGGGTGAGCCGCAGCATACCGTTCCGCTATCGATGTTATCTCGGCGGTAGTTTTGGGGGCTTGCTCCTTAAAATGCGCTACCAGGTCCGCGTGGCAGGACATATATATCTGGTCCTTAATTGTTAAGTCATAAGGTTTCTTGTAGTTTCCATCCTCCACACCGGCCAAATCAGTCCAGCGACTGAGCAGGTGGCGGAGGCGGTCTACATAAGTGGAGAAATTCTCGGATGCTTCCGGCTTGCAATCGCGGAAACGCTTATGAAATCCATCCTCCGTATGTTGGAAAAGCTTTAATAGCGCGGTCTTTAGAATGTCATAGTCCCTAGCGTCATTAATAGTGAGGCTATGGAAAACTTCCAACGCTCTCCTTGTGAAAAGATTGGCGAGGCAGGACATGTATTCACTACACTGCCATCCGGCGCAAACGGCGTGGAGTTCGAAGCGGTGGAGGTAGGAATCTATGCGATCAACCTTATCATTGAAGGTTGGCAATTTAGGTTTCGTTTCATTATTGGAAGTAACTTCCGGAGCCCCGGTAGGTAGGGCTTGCTTCGGTTCCAAGTGTTTCAAAGCGAGCTCGTGCTCTCTTTGAGCCCATTTTTCCTCGTGATCCCTTTGAGCCTGTTTTTCCGCACGTTCCGCGGTTCTCTCGTCTCGTTCCCTCTCCTCGGCCTTTTCTGCATGTAATCTCACCGCGGCCTTTTCTTCTCGTTCCGCGGCTTTTTCTTCTCGTAATCTCTCCCCGGCCTTTTCTTCACGTTCTTCTTTCAGTTTCTGGTCTACCCAAGAGGCAGGCTGAGCCTCTGGTATGCCATATGACTGGGCCAGTTCCAAATATCTTTGCAGTTCGGCCATGATACTGTTCGATAATACAAAATGATAATGTAATAATAGAGGACAACTTATCAATAATCTCTACTTTACTCTCCCTTGAAGCAATGTATTAATTGCACTCTTCGGGTGTTCGTTTCTGCAGTATGAACGAAATAACGAAATCAACAACAAAATATACGTCTTAGTCAACCAAGTAGTGGTTGAGGTAACTCAGTGATCACTTTTTTATATTTTTTTATTCCCTTTTCTTTTTTGGGGGGGGCCTCAGATTCAATTGCAATGCATTCATTTCGTGCATGACTCAGTGATTGGAGATCACTTAATAGGTCTGGTGTATTTTATAAAATTTACGGAAATTAAAAAAAAAACACACCCAAGAAATACGTAGAGAAGTCTAGTCCAAAGTGGCTAGTTAAATGAGTAAATAGATAAGTATGAAAGTTCGTATGACCTGATAATAGTCTAGCAAATAAATACACGGCTGTCTATAAGGACTATTCTGAGGATCGGACCCAATTGAAATTTTTTATATCCCAGAATTGTCAGTTGCTGAATTCTGTGTTGTCGGCTGTTCTCTAACCATTTTGGTCTTTTCGTTATCAGCTGACAGTCTTTACAATTCATTTTCAACAGCTTGTAAAAAAATGAAAAAGTTTTTAAAAATTTTAAAAAGAAAGAACCTGAGTGAATTCTTCATTTACAAATTATTAAGAGTGCGTGAAAAACAGCTATAATTAAATAATAACCATATAATGTATAAAAATCCCAACAAATACAAAGGCAAGTAAGATAAACACAAAGAAGAAAGAAAAAGAGAGAAAAATAAGGATAAATAAATAAATAAATAGGTTATTATCAGCCAGATGCGGCGAGACATAATCAATTATTGTACTAGATGGTAATAATATATTGCCAATAACGGAATAATAATAGCAGTATACGGCCGTATACTAATTTTACTTTACTTCATGCACTTCGGAATACACGAATGTACTAGTTTTTGCATTTTCATCTTTTCGTCATTGCCCCCCTTTTTTTTTTTAAGTTTATTTACTTTCATTTTACTCTTACTTCATTTACACATTCTCCACACTTTTCAATCATCCATTCATTCTCTGATTATTTATTCGGATGTACCTTCAGATATTTTTCCCTTACCTGCATTTCTGACTCAAATGCAAATTTCAGATTCATTGATTTGCCATATTTTATTTTACCGATACACATTTTAGCAACTAATAGTACGGAGTTAATATCATCAATAATATTTTGATTTACAGTATAGTCCAAGTCCCCACGTATTATTCCAAAAAGTGCAATTTTCTCATTTATTTCAATTCTTTTACCGGTTTTATTCAAAATATACTGGGCCACATAAGGCCAATAGTCTTTCAATTTGCTGCCATAGAAAAAGAAATGCTCTATAAAATCAGGCATCTCACAATGCTCTCATTTATTACTTTCCTTTATTTTCATTTTATGTAAGAGAATGTTCGTTGGGTAAATATTGTGTAGGATTTTAAAATGTAAGAGCCTCAATCTGGTTTCTTTGGAGGCTCTAAACCCGCTTTCAAAATAAGGATATATCGACATTGTATTTTCGTTTAGAGAAACCCAAGCTACAGATCGTGGTTTTTTGTTATTTATTAGTTTCTCTCTAATTTCTTTACTCGTTAGTTTAAAAAATATCTTTTACATTTTCATCTATCTCATCTTCTGTATTATACAAAGGAGGTCTGTCTTCCTTTACTGTTTTGTACAAAAATTTCCTTCCATTCTTTTTTAACGGCTTTTGTAACGGCCCAATAATCAAAATGGATACCAGGATAATGTCCAATTATCTCAGCAATATCTTGCAGGGTTTTCCATTTGTTTTCACTAAACATTTGATACAGATATTTAATTCCCCATCTGACCCATTTTTCTATCCACAGTGGCTTATTTCTATATCTAATATTATTGTTGTTGAATAGAGGTTGCTGGCCTAGCCTATTTGGAGCAATATCGTTTTCTTTTTCCTTATCCCTTTTTTCTAAATCTAACCAAGTTTTGATTACATTCTGCCAAAAAATCGAGTTTATTGTATCTACTTGTTTTACTTCTCTCGCTTTAGTATCTGACTTGGTTAAGTAAGGCAAGCTTAGCAGCTTTTTGCAGAAATGACTGGCTAATTCTACTCCTGTTTTTAGATGTGACTTTTGTAAACATATCTCTTTAAACCATTTTATGAGAAAGACGTTTTGCTGATCCTTTATACTGATTACTCCTAAACCTCCTTCGTTTGGTTCTCTGCATAAAGTGTTTTGTTTGATTTTTTCAAAAGCTCTTTTATTTGAATACTTTTTTTGCCACAAAAACTTGAATATGATTCGATCTATTTCAGCCAGAGTTTCCTGGGGTAAGGATAGGGCTTGAATAACATAGTTTAGTTTTGATAGTAAAACAGTTTTTGCTATTATAGTTTTTCCATATATTTACAGATTTCTTTTGGACCATCTACGAATCAGATTTTTAATGCTGTTTATTTTTTCCATCCAATTTTGTGAAATGTTAGATGCCTCGACCGTAGCATTAAAGTGTATCCCAAGTATTTTTATGTTACTTCCCTTTTCTACCCACGTTATTCCTTCCTCTCTTTCCTCCCTTTTTTTATAACTTCCCACCCACATTCCCACTGATTTATTTCTATTAAGCTTTAGCCCCGAGATGTCTGAAAACTGCTCAATAATTTTCAATGCGTTGGATAGATCTGTTTTATCTTTTATCAGTAGCGTCATGTCATCTGCGTACTGCAAAAGTTTAAGCGTACCTGTTACCACTCCTTCACTCATAATTCCCTTTACCTCTTCATTATTTCTAAGTTTTATTGCTAGTAATTCTACCACTAAGATAAAAAGCGGAGGATTAACATAACACCCCTCTTTCGGACACCTCGCTCTACCTTAAACCGTTTAGATAACCACCCACCATTCTTTACTGAGCTCTGCGTGTTTGTTAAGATCGTTTGTATGTTATGGGTGAATTTTGGACCAAAATTAAATAATTCAAGGGCTACCAATATTGTTTCCTTATCCACCGGATCGAAGGCTTTATGGTAGTCCAATGATACAACCAGGCCCCCTACATCCTCTTTATTTACGTAATTTATGGCGTCATCTATTAGTCTAATATGTGACGTAATTGTTCTCTCTTTAACAAATCCACTTTGATTTTCATGTACGAGACTTTCTTTAACTTTTTGCAACCTCAAAGCCAAAACCTTTGTAAAGATTTTATAGTCAACATTTGTTAGTGTTATTGGTCGCCAATTGTTTAGATCTTCCCTATTACTGTTGTTGCCTTTGTGTATCATGGTGATTATACCGCGTCTCTGACTAACTGACAATTCTCCCTGCTCTATTGATTCTATATAACTAATAATAATAATATATTGCATTTATATAGCGCCCAACCCCGTCGATGACAAGCTCTATCATATAAGGTTTTTTTTAAGAGCCGCCAGAACACCTTATAAAAGCAAGCCGTAAGCCCATCGGATCCGGGAGCTGAGTCATTAAGTCCTTTCAATGCTTTTCCCATTTCCTCCACGCTAATGTTCTGATCACACATTTCCTTGTCTTCCTCAGCTAAACTGTCATACACTAAACCATCTAGGAAATTGTCTAATTTATCGCCCACCGCCGTCACCGATGCTTCTTTAGTGTAGAGATTTTCATAATATTTTTGTGATTCCCGAAGAATATTTAACGGTTCCTTTGTTATTTCACCATCCCCATTTTTAACTTGTTTTATTGTATTACATATTCCCCTGGCCTTTGCCAGATTAAAAACAATTTGTTGTTTTTTTTCTCTCTCTTCGGTCCATTTCACTCTGGATCTAATTATTGCTCCTTTCGTTTTTTCATGTTTTCATATTTCTCCTGCAGTTTTTTTTCATCCGGGAATTGAGCAATAAGCTTTGAAATGGCATTTACCTCTGCTTCCTGTTTATCTCTCCTGTGATTTTTTAAAGGATTGCTCTTACTGTATTGCATACATTCTGTCTGAATTGCTGCTTTCAACAGTTCCCATATTATTCGGTGATCCAGATTGTTATTTTCCTCATCTGCTATGAAAGTGGATATAAATACATTCATATGGGTTATAAAATCGACATTATTAATGTATGATGCGTTGAATTGCCACCTGGAGGGGCCTCTCGGGAAGTCATGTTCTAAAATTTCTACAATAACTGCACGATGATCTGTGGACTGAAAATGTTTAATTTCCACATTTGTTACACATGATACTAATTCTTTATCGCAAAAAATGTAATCTAGTCTTCTAGCCACAAAAGTTTCTTTCCTAGACCATGTAAATTCTTTTGTGCCTTTCTTTAATTCCCTCCAACAGTCATCTAGATTCCATGTCTGTACAAACTTTGAAAACATTTCTACTTCTTTTTTTCCATGCGGTGCACCCGAAATTATATCTAAATCATTGTTTAAGATCATGTTGAAATCTCCACAGACTATTAGACTGCTCTGGCCGATCTCACTGATGATATCATTCAGCCGCTCTATAAAGCTTTTCCGTTCCTGCGGCTTTGCTGGACCATAACAGTTTAATATCGTGTACAATTTATTTTGTCTTTCGAACTCAATTACTATACATCGAGTATCAAATGTCAGGAATTTTAACTTGTCGACATATTACAGTCTGTTCACTAGTATGATCTGACCTTTGCTCCTATTAGTATCAGGGCAGAAAAAAAATTCACCCCTCCATTCTCTCATCCATTCAGTCGCTTTCACTTCAGATACATAGGTTTCTTGTAGACAGACAATGTCATACTGCTGAAATGTCTTAAATGTCCCGACAATTATTAAGGGACACTACTTTCATGGACAATGTCTAAGAAAGAGATAGATAAAGAGACAGGGGAAGAAAGATAGAAAGAAAGAGCGCTAGAGAGAGAGAAAGACAAAACACCTACACCGGTAGGCGTGGGTAGAGATCAGAGTCCAAAAAAACGAAGTCCGTGAACAGGCCAAGTCCGTGAATCGTAATACTCCTCTATAGTGACTAACTAAGTTTCAATGTTCAAACCAGTCGACGGGGGTTTGTTGTTGTTGTTTTTCAGCCTGTTCTTCTCCTGCCCCAGTCATTTTCCGGCCCACCTCCCGATCACTCCCTACATCACTCCCCCTATCACCACGTACTCTCTCGCCCTTTTTTCTTTTTTCGCCTGCTCTCTCCGAACTGGCAGTTCGCTGCCTCTTGGTGTGACCGTCCGCTGATCTTGGCCTTCTTACTCCTGCTCTAAAAAGATCCAGGGTACTCTGTTTTTTTGTGAGCACATTTCTTGCCCTCTCTATTGCCTTATCTATTTTCTCACTCTCACCCTCAGGCTCGACCTCGACGTTCTTTTGCTTTGTTTGTGTTTCATTTATTTGCACGTTTTCTGAGTTTTCTGTGTCATGCGTTCTTTCCGTCTCCTCCTCTACCTGTTTAGTATCTGCTAATATTGTTTTCACCCCCCGCTCTTGCTCTCTATAGTAGTGAAAGACCAAGAAATGATTCCCCACCTTAGCTGTTTTTGGTAGGGGCGAGGCTGGGAGGTCAATATAAACAAACCTCCTGCCGGTTTTAAAACGGGTCAAGCCGCCCTGTTCGTCCCTAGAGTTTTCTTCTTTCAGCTGCGATCGTGTAGTTACTCCCAGCCTTTTCAATGTGCTTTCAATTTCGCTGTTTGCGACTGAAATTGGCACATGACCGATTATCAGTTTCGTTGTCGGCTTCTCTCCTCCATCAGAAGGGATTTTTGTCCAGAACAGTTAAAGATTGTCCCATCAGTACAATCCCTTCAATAATTAGTAATCTCCTCGCGTCTATAGACAGAGGGTAAATTCTCCACAGCCCCGATATTTTTTGGGCCCCATGAATTGATCCTTCCCTGGCGACACCCTCGCATGCCTGACAAATTTCTAGGCCCCCGACCGGTTTGTTGGTATCCGGGATTATTGCCTTATCGAGAATAAAGCAGGCTGATACAATACTTACTGTCGCTATTTTTTTTAAACATGGCTGTGGGTTAACGAACAAGGGTTTATGACTCACGAAAAAATGAATAAGAAGAATAAAGACTTACCTTATATTTCACCAAAAACCTTACCAACTGCTATTTCAGTCCAATCTAACAAGTTGAAGTTCAAGTTTAGTTTATTATAGGCCTGGCGGCCAATTCAAAAACACACAAGAATCATGTGAACAACCTTAGAAAACATTAAACAAACAAACAGACAAAATGCATGAGCGTTCACTCTCTCAGCTCCCTGCAGCATTTATACACTTACATATTATAGTATACAATCAAATACAGCTTGTAATTGCCAGGAACAGTCATCATTTTCATTTCACCTTTATCTGTTGTAAATTTACTACAATTGAAAGTATCACTATAATTTATTCTTTCACTAGAAGGTGAATTTAGTTTTCAGACTTCGCCAGGAGAAGTCACAAAGCGACATTATTGTATTCGTTTAGAACTTTATGGCAAAACAGTGCAAACGACGCGTACACAGAACACATAGATTGCCAAACAATCCAATTGTCTTGCAGCAGCAAAATCAGCGTGACCGACCTCGATCCGCCATTCACCGGAAGTCAACTTATCTCCTTCACGTATCTCCTATTCCTTAAGCAGTCAGTTTACTGCTTACGTGATTGGTCGTTAACTAACGATACCAATGTAATATTCCCAGTGTATCCTCCGTACACTCCTAGCAGTGTTCCCTCTGCTATAAATCGGAATAAATCAATATTCACGATATTAACTTCTCTGGCTACACAAGCCTAACAACTCTGATATCCAGATTATCTCTCAACGTGCCCTAGACACGTGATTTATCCCAGGCAATAATAGAACAAATATAAGTATAAAATATAATACTGTTACACTATAATGGAAAAGAACTATACAGAGAGTGAGACTAGACTAACAGAAAGAACAAACGACCACAGACCCGACAAACCTGAAACTATCTACAGAAAGTTGAAGAAAAAGAACAGGAGAGACGTCTTCCTAATAACACGAGGAAGATAGAACGTTAACAATCTATACGATTAACAGGCCCCTACAGAACTATTCAAGACAAAGCAGACCTCACATCCGGTTTATACGCCACCTAGATCGGCTAGGCTGGCAAGAGAGGTATGCTGAGTCTCGATCCCTTCCAACCAACCCGCGTATCTAAACTAAACACAAAAGAAAACATAATGGCTGTCAAAAGTAGGGGAGCCGGAACGAAGAACCCCTCAAACGAAGACTAAAGATGGTTCACTTAACTGGGTGAACTGGACTGGCTCTTTCCCTTGGTCCACAACGCTGGTCTTGTCGTGCTTCCTGGTGTTAGCTTTCAGTCCCTCGTAATGGTCCCAGGATCAATGACGAGAGGACATGCCAGACATGTGGGGGAGAAACAAAAAACTAGCAGTATACAAAACTATAACTACAAAAATAATGATATAAATAGACAGTGTATTTGGAGTGGTACCCCTGTAGATGTCAGGTTCAGGGTGTCTTCCTTCCAGATGTCACGAGAAGAGTTAAGGTCTTGGGGATCTAATGACTGCATGAGAGGCAGCTAACTCACACTCGGACACAAACACACAAGAAATTATTAAATAACTAGAGTATATGTATACCAGGCCGGCCGGGCCATATTATTACATACATTATACAAAACAAAAGACAATAGAGGTATATTCAAAGAAAAAATTCCAATTACTAACTTAACCTATCATATTTATGTAGCTATGTTCCCTATCAAATGTACTGCAATCAATAGCCAAATGGTATATTATAAGAACCAAGATATCAATTTAAAGTAACAGTGGAGTCGCCACTGGCCAGTCGCCAGGCAAACTCTCCAGAAATCATATGGGTTCTCAAAGTACACAGAATGTTAGGAGAGCCCAGTACGTTCAAAGCCTACAGAAGCACAAATCGGCTTGTAGGTATTTAAGCAGCTTGTATAAGTGTATATATATATGCAATCATTCAGTCACTATTCATTTCATCAACAATGTGCCATAATTCTACAATCGTATTATGGAGATAGTATTGCAATACAGGACACTCGTTCGACGAGTCCAAGCTGTGGTTTTCTCTGACTTCCTATGATGCTGTGGGTTTTCTCTCTATCTCTGAACTTCTATCATAATTAGTTAATAAGATCAGTTACCATTGGTCACGCCTAATTCGTAGGCGCGAACATCAGAAGAGCGCAGCGTGGACTCTTTAGGTCAGTCCACCCAGACTTTTCTTTCTAGAGCTCTCTCTCTCTCTCTCTATGCTCAGTCAGTCCGATGGCAATGGACTGCTCGTCTTCGGGCCACAGTTCAGGTACTGGCCAACCGGAAATACTTCACGAAAACCGTGCTTCTTCTCGTCTGTATTCAATGAGTTTCCAAGTACTATGTTTTATAATATCCAACTACCCAGCAGGGTTAATCCTCTGGTAAAATTAGTTCAGCAATCTCATTGGCCGTAACCCCCACCATTTTGAATGTAAGAATACGTCTGCAATATTCTACCAGCCAGTTAACGTGCAAAAACTTGTCTAGTCATACTTAACAATATCAGCAATCCCCAGCGTATCTCACCCCTCCTTCATTACTTCTAATCACTAACACCAAAACCCAAAAAGCGTGAATCTAACAGTTTAACTTTGCAATTCCTTACTCACAAACAATAATTCGCGGGGACCGTTCAAGGCCACCAGCCAATTTCTCATGGCCCCGCCAAATAAACAATTCACGCTCGGCGTGAGATTTAATAACACTAGACTCATGACAATCATTTAACTATCCACAGTGATCATCAAACTGACCCATGGTCATTGTGACACGAACGTTGTGAAACTGAAAATGAGCAGAATGTGCTCACATGTCAGTTATTAGCGGCCAGACTGACCACAGACCGCATAACTGAGCAGAATGACCACTCCTAATAAAGCTAATATTAAATTGCCATATTCTGAAAGGATTGAAATGTTTTGCCATTATCGTGACGTATACAATTTTATGGTAACACAACGAACATGACACACTAACCTCTAAATTAAGTGAACTGACTTCTTCAAAATAGCATGGTTCTGTGCGTGGCAGTGCGATTTTCTCACAGCTGCAAGAGTCTTACTATCGTTCTCGGTAGCCACACTTCAATAATTTGTTCTCACTATGTCGCATCAAGAACAAGATGAGACGACTTTAACGCTGAGCTGTCGGTCAGCCTTTCTTGTGGACAATACACAGGACGATCTCCAAAAGAAACATGACAAGTTTGAAAAACTAAACGTTTGAATTTTATGTTATTGGAGTTATACAACAAAGCACTGTATTCATCTTGTCATTCTTGACTGACAGATAACCAACTCTACTAGACACTAGATGCAGAATGAGGCCTAATAGTACTATACTATACAGCGTGCATACGGAAGTTAGGACCGGAAAAAGTGCCGGCTAGGCCCGCTTGTTATTTCGGATTATTATTTCAAACCGTTTCCATTTCTTAATCTTTTCAAAGGGTCTGGAAATGGAAGGGGGTGAAACTGTGGATGAACCTGACAAATGATTGATATACGATGTAACTGTTTTCACGTGGAGAGGGGCTAGAAGAATGCATATTATCATATATTAAACAAAATCAAACAATGCATTGAGAAGGACGACATCAGCCCAAAACCCACTCGTCTTAATAATGTAGCCCTGTAGTTATACAAGGCTTCTACATAATTATGTAGAGATCCAGACTTAAATGCTTCAGATCAATAAATTAAACAATCTGAAATGTAACCACGAAGAAACATATTAATTCTTTTTTTTTTTTCGGTCTCAGATTGAAATACGGTTTGGAAAGTATTCCTACAGTGCATGACTCAGGGATTACAGATAACTGAATAGACAAGCATAATTATAATTCAATGGGCTGTATAAAAAGTAGATACATGTTTAAAGTAGACAGACAAATCTATAGAGAAAGATAAGTAGAGAGAAAAAAATACGTACATCGATAAACAAGTAAATAAATTCATAGCTGTCTATAAGGTCTATCCTGGTGATCGGACCTAATTGGAGTCTTTCATAGTCCAGAATTGCCATTTTCATCATCAGCTGACAGTATTTGTCAGTTCAGTTCGAACAGCCCGAATATGTTCAGTGTTTCATACGTTAATAAATATCGTAAATATTGAGGGAGAATAAATAAATAGATAATGAAGTAAAACAATTGTCATCCAGAGGCGGTGGGATGTGCTGCATTACAAAAAAAAATAAAAACAGTCAATATCTTCTGAACAATTAATTTTCTATTACGAACATTATCCACGGTAATATAATAATAATAGCATTAATAGTAAGACATGTACGAGGATTAAGCTTACTTAAGCTAATGATAATTATCAATTTTCGTATTTTTCATCTTTCATCATTGCCCTTTTTTTTTTTCTTTTTGAATTATTTCCTCTTGCTCTGAGTTTTACTTTTGCTTCATTTTCTCCTTCTCACACATTTCCTTCATTCATATAGGCTATATTTATTCATCCCTAACCTAGTTTAAGATACGTTTCTCTTGTTTTCTCTCTCATTTCTGTCTCAAATGCAACTTTGAGGTTAACTGATTTGCCATATTTGACTTTGCGGACACACATTTTAGCAATAAGTATTATAGTATTTATATCAGCAATGGTATTTTTGTTTGCCGTGCAGTTTAAATCGTTATTAGCTTAAAGATACATTTTCGTCTATCTCATCCTATGTGTCCAACTCCATCCTGTTTTCTCTTATGGTCTTATCAAATTGTTCCTTCCATTCTCTTTTCACTGCATTAAATTGTGACTGCCAAGTAGTCGAACTGAATTCCAGGATTATGTCCAAGTATGTGTTTATATCTTGCAGGGTTTTCCAGTTGTTTTTATTAAACATTTGATAGCTATAATTAATCCCCCCTCTAACCCAGTTCTCTATCCATAGTAGCTTATTCTTATATCTAACATAATTGTAATAAAATAAAGGTTGTTTGCCTATGTAATTTACATTTCTTTATTTCCCTTCTCTAGGTCCAACCAAGTTTTAATCGCATTCTGCCAAAAAAAAACAGTTTATTGATCTTACTGATTTCATTTCTATTGCTTTTATACTTGAGTTTGCTAAATATGTGACTTTTTATATGTGACTTTTGTAAACATATTTCTTTAAACCATTATATAAGAAAAACGTTTTGCTTATCCTTTATACTGATTACTCCTAAACCTCCCTCATCTGGTTCCTTACATAAAGTGTTTCTCTTAACTTTTTCAAAAGCTCTTTTATTTGAATACTTTTTTTTGCCATAGAAACCTAAACAGAATTCGATCTACTTCCGCCAGTGTTTCCTGTGGCAAAGACAGGGCTTGGATAATATAGTTGAATTTTGATAGCAAAAAAGTGTTTGCCACTATAATCTTTCCATACAGTGACAGATTTATCTTAGACCATGTACGAATCAACGTTTAAATACTGTTTATTTTTTCTATCCAATTTAGTGGGATTTTAGAGGCTTCGATTGCAGCGTTAAAATACATACCTAGTATTTTTATGTTATCTCCCTTTTGCACCCAAGCTATTCCTTCCCCTCTTTCCTCCCTTTATTTACCCACATTCCCACTGATTTCTTTCTGTTAAGCTTTAGCCCTGATATACCTGTAAGCTGTTGAATTACTTTCAGTGCCTTCATAGATCAGTTTTATCTTTTAAGAATAGTGTCATGTTATCTGCAGGACTTTTAACTTATCTGTTATAGCTCCTTCACTCACAATTCCTCTTAACTCTTCATTGTTCCTAAGTTTTATTGAAAGTATTTCTCCCACTGGGACAAAAAGCAGAGGACTAACACAACATCCCTGCCGGGCGCCTCGCTCTAAATTAAACCATTTGGAGAGTCAACCTCCATTCTTAACTAAACTTTCCGTATTTGTTAATATCGCTTTTATATAATGTATGAATTTTTGCCCCAAAATTGAATCAGTCAAGAGCTAATAATGTTGTTACCTTATTCACTGTGTCGAAGGCATTTTGTTAGTCTAATGATACAACCAGACCTCCTAATTTCTCTTAATGTGTTCCTTATTATTTCACCGTCCCCATTTTTAACTTGTTTTATTACATTGCATGTTCCCCTGGCCTTTTCCAACTTTAAAAAGAACCTGGTGTTTTTCTCTCCCTCGATTCATTTGGCTCTAGATCTAATTATTTCTTCTTTTGGTTTTGCTAATAGTTCAATTTCCAATTGCATTTTAGTGTTTTCATACTTCTCCTGCAGTATTTATCATCCGGGAACTGCGCCATAAGCTTTGAGATATCATTTACTTCTGCGTCCAGTTTATCTCTACTGTGAATTTTCATGTGAATGCTCTTACTGTATTGCATACATTTTGAACGAATGGCTGCTTTCAACGGTTCCCAGTATTTTTGTTCGGTGATCTAGATCATTCTTTTCCTCATCTGCAATAAAATTTGATATAAATATGTTCATATAGTTTACAAAATCAACATTATTGATGTATGACGCGTCGAACTGCCACCTGGAGGGGCCTCTCGGGAAACTATATTCTAAAATTGCTGTGGCAACTGCACGGTGATCTGTCGACGAAACATGTTTAATTTCAACATTTGTTGTACATGGCATTAGTTCTTTATCGCAAAAAATATAATATAGTCTCTTTGCCACAAACGGTTCTTTCCCAGGCCATGTGAATTTTTTTGTTTCATTATTTAATTCTCTCCAAAAGTCACACAGATCCTACGTTTGCAAAAAAATTGAGAATAATTCTATTTCTTTCTTTCCATGTGGTGCGCCAGAGATTATATCGAGATCGATGCTTAAAATCATATTAAAGTCCCCACATAATTATTATTAAACTGCTCTGGCTTATCTAACTGATGATATCATTTAGTTGCTCTAAGAAACATCCACGTTCCTGCGGCTTTGCCTGGCCGTAACAGTTCAATATAGTATATAGTTTATTTTGCCTTTTAAACTCAATTCCCATGCACCGCATATCAAACAGCAGAAAATTTGCTTGAGGACTATTAACTGCCCCATTCTTCGAATGAAAAAAAAATACGCCACTTCAGACCGAAAGGAATCAGCACAAGTGATTTCCTTTAAAAAAAAAAAAAATAATAAAAAACAAATAACAACAAAGCAAACGAACAGTCGCATGTATTTTTTTTTTTTTAGAAAATACTTGAAGGCAAATACTTCTAAAGGCGTTTCTTTTTAAGAAATACCGATTTCTCAACCAACAGGCGACTTACTAATAACTAACATTATATACATAACGAACACAGCATATTATAAGAGTGCATGGGCACTTTACTGTTATGAACGGACTGTTATTGGCGGATAAAATAATACTCTGATCGTTCTGCCTGATAAGGACCGCACTAAAGTTTCACATTATAAACCCCATAATTATGGCAGTATTGATTCCAGAAATACGGAGATAGGTGATCTACAACAGGCCAGTCAAATCGTTAGTGGCCATTACATTAGAATTAAAAAAAAAAAAAAATCTACCCTCATCGACTTCCACTAAATTTTATGACTAGCGGACTTAGGCCAGTCTGTAGTTCTGGCTACAAGACAATCCATATGTGCACAATAAACTGCTGATGATATGTAGAAATAGTGGAGAACAACATGAGAAATAAATGAGAACCGTTGATACACGATGTAGTTCATCCTCAGTTCACTCATCCGCCAGCAGTACACTACTCGCCTTGCTGGCATTGGAATGCCCACTGTGTATGCGTGTGGTTGTAATCTTTGTGTGTGTGTGTGTGTTTCTATTTCACTTCAATACATTCTGTCGTGTCTCCCCTGTGATATGTTTATTATCGATGTACCAGATGTCAGGAATGCTATTAAGATTTTCCCTTATAAACTTAAAATGAGATCACTTTTTACAAGATCGGATCAGAATAATCCACTTCCTTCTCAAATAGCTTTCGACAATACCGGGATTATTTGTGTTCAGATTGCCATGTGTGTGTGCATGGCTTTTATGATATTCTATTGGGAAAATTGTTAATGAAGAATGTACAACTGTCTCATAAATCATAATATACGGACAGTACGCTTTCTTTCCCTTCTTTTTAAGCTACTGTAACTGGGTATAGCTGTTCTATTAGAGACAAGCTGGACAACCATTGACGAGACGGGCAAGTTCGAACAAACGAAAAGAAATGTCGAAATAAAGCAAAAATACCAGTCCCATTTTTTCGTAGATGGCATTAAATTGATCCAGGTCCAATGTATGAACACGATTTTCTTGGCCTAGAAGAGATCTACAGTTCAGATCGTTGTTTTTTTTTTTCTTTGAGAATCTCCAAAAGAAGTTAAACAAAAAATGCAAATGATGAACCCTTCCTTCCCATCTGTCCCTACCTCCGTACCACACTTTTCAAGTTCATATCAATGGCACTGTGATACAGTCATGTAGTTCCAATCTCACTTTTCTACTGTTGGCCAACGTGTTGTGGTATGCTATCATTTCGTTTTGAGAACGACATCGTGACTCTTATCTATGGTGTAATAGGTCCTACCGAGTCTACTTTAAACGACATAACTATTATAAACAGACGCTGTGGCATTATCGTTTTATTTATATTATGGACTGGACGATTGCGTACACAGGTGTTCTGTTATTGCATAGACGATCTTTGAAGATGCAAATTGAGGTGATATTAACTAAACTGACTGCCGGCGTATCATGTAAGTCTCCTAGGGTCACATTTTCTCCTTCATGTTTACGGTTTGTTAACGACCATGTTGTGACCATCCAACTGCCCATCTTCAATCAGATCTAGATTCTATCTTCGCACCATGACCAACCGACCACTTCCTCCGCCTTTTTTATTTTTTGTTTCGATTGAAATCATTGTTTTATAATAATAACACCTCCCCCCCCCCCTTTTTAAAAAAAAAAAATGACTATTACCGGTTTTTAACAAGCGTTTGTGTGGCATGTGTTTACTTTTCTCAGTTTAAGGTTATTTGAATATCTGGCACCCGCGACCTCGTAATACTATGATCAGAATTGACGCCACAAAGATCATCACAATCTCGAAAAAAAACAACTCTCAAATGAAGGCCATGATATCATAACAATGCGGCAAAGGCTCGAAGCAATGGTTTGCTGGGAAAAAGAATTCCTTTTCTATGAGGAAAGGGGAAATACAGGGACTCTGAGAGCAATCAGGTGAGCATTTTCCAGGCACTCGTCGATTGAGTGCGCGCAGAAAATTACCCAAGATACCGTTATATATATGTCGTGTGTTTTTTTTTGTGTATGTGTGTGTGTGTGTGTGTTTTTATCTTTCTATGCGTGGTAGGAAATGAACATACTCACACTACGTGGTCATAATGTGGATCAGCGTTCACGGTGAGATCTGTTTAAAGGGGATGAATCAGAAATATGTGCACATCAACTTCAAAATGGCAGTGTTGTGTCCCATGTTCAGAGTTTGTTCTTTTTTTCTTGTCATTCACGACAAGAATAACATTTCATTATGTTAGACTGTTGTTATGGGACCTTAGTTTTTCACATTGGAAGTTACAGTTGGCCAGTGAATACAGGGCAATATTTTTGCCATTTCGTTTTGTAATTAGACCATGGTCCCCTAACAACATCCCTCCAGATCTTTTGGCTACTTAGCTATATCATTATGATGTTGGATTAGTACAGCCATGTACATGTATACTGTCTCTACCTGTTATACGATGCTGGAATTCTGACAGTTTGTCCAAATTGTAGTCTGAAAAGAACAGCGTCTATTATGTTTTACCAGCTTGCAAAGCAATGGCTTCAGGGTGCATTTTATACATTTTAGCTATGCTCTTAAAGTGAGATCTTGAGCTTATTAACAGGGTGTTACCAGTTCCAGCATACGAAGTCTGTATACAAAGAAACCGACAAATGTTGGTAGATAACTGGCGCACAGTGATCTGTCGTTTTTGTGTACTTTCATACGAGGATCCCCCCCCCCCACACACACACAAAACACGACTACTCTGTCTCTTCGCTCACAATGGAAGGACATAATACTTCCCATCATTCTTAAGAAGCCACGTGTTTGCGGGAAAAATCGATGTGTACTAAAGATTAGGAATAAACCTTCTGTATACGCCAAAGTCGTAAACGGTAAAAGCAAAGCCACGATGGATATTATTACTTACAGCAAAGACGTATTCATACAATCAGCAAGCTTGACGCCTTTCATAACAATAAGAGCACATTTAAAAATCTAACCGTATCTCTTAGTTTTAATTCCCAATCTGCGGTTAAGAGTAACTACAATGCGAGTAAAGTAATTAACTCGAAAACATGAATCTTTTATGGGCACCGTCATAAATACAGCCAATGTCACCAGATTATTTTCCAAATACTTGTCAAGGCCTTTTGATGTACATGTGCTTCACGCTTCTGAATGTTTTAACTCTCTCTTACCCCTCCCCCCCCCCTCTTTCTCTTTCTCTCCCTCTCTTCCTCTCTCTCTGTCCCTCAGACTCTGTCTTCCCTTGAATATCTGCGAGCCTATGTCTCTCACTTTGTTGTTGTTGTTATTGTTTTGTACATTTTTCCTCTAATCATGCGGAAATGTATCTCTTGCTATTTCCATTGATTGACTGCTAATCATATCAAACTGCTCTTGAATTCCCGTTGAAACTAAAAGAGGGCACGAGAAGGCTCTTTCAGAATATCAGCGAAATTAATGACTTAATTGCGTGTCATTGCTTGTAAAAGAATGTTTTACGAGAATCGTGATTTCTTTAATGTGATCTTAATACATTTCATTTTGTTGTTTTTAAACATTCTTTTGGACTGGCACTACAGGTTCCCCAGGCCATATAATACAGTTCTAAGGAATATCAAAGGAGAGATTAAAATCAGGTACCTAATAAAACTCATTGTGTCAAGCAACTCCCTTTCCTGCACATTAATTTCACCCATTGTCGACCAGAAGAGGGATGCTTTGACTATAATGGGAGGGCGGGTAAAGCAGTTTCGATCATCTTTGGCCATTAAATTTTTGTCCATCAGTACCTATTCCATGAAATATGAAGGGTGTCAAGATTCAATACAGTGGCCTAAGATTAATATTCCCCTATTGAATAAACCCAATTAGTGTAGTGTATTGGCCTAATTTTGACGTCAGAAGAGTGAAAGACGGAATGACAGGATGCCGTAGATATAGAAATAGTAAATAGGATATTGCTGATTTTTTATGAATAGATTAGAAAAAGTCAACGAATATAGGGTATGGAGAAGATAGTGAATACTTAGATAAAAGATAATAGGGCATTAATGAAAATTGACGCCCCGTGTTGTAATTGTAGTGGGGACTATATAAACGTGACGTCAGTTGGCGGTTATTTTTTTTAGCCAACCACAGTAGGCGTATTAATCAGTAAGGCAGAAAAGAGCGGTTAATATACGGCTGCGCGGGGAAACTACTTCTTTAATTCCAAGCAGACTATCCTACTGCGAAGGAGTCAGTGTGATTCTACTTGAACGAATCGTTTACCCACGATATGACTAGATGTGGATCTAGTCATTTAGATCTATGAATATGGCTGTTTTGAAAAAAAAACAAAGCTCTAGTTGATTTCCCTGATTCTTATGGATCAGGGTTAATGGTGAGTTCGCCATCAATTTAACTGTTTGATCAAGTACATGATGTGTCTACTAGATCTAATCTAAGATGAGGCGTGAGTGATTATCCAGAGGAGAGAAGATGTTCCACCAAGAAGGAGTATGCGAGGACTTGAAGATACATAGTTAAAAACTTCAGCTAGAGCTACAACTACATTTAATGTATAAGATATAAATGTGATTGAATTGTCTGGGTGAGGCTGGGAGTTGCCAGCCCATTCTAGAGTTATGTTTAACTGTGCCGAGGTCGCCTTGGCGAGCTAGGCCAGCTATAAATTTAAATATATGAGATAGTCTGATGTCTTCAGAGACTATGTCAATTGTAATACAGTAAACAGTCCAGATCTTGGCAATAGAAATAATTCGTTAGATAATTAGCTAGAATTGAAGTTAAATGATATTATGAGAAACGTAGACCTATAATGGAGTACTATTGATTTTGGATTTTATGATGTTGATTCTCATCCTTACTACATAAATAGATCTAGATCAATTTGAAATTGTTAGGGTAACTAACGGAATTAAAGTGTGGCCCTGCAGGCCTGATTGACGAAATTTGTTCAGCTGGTTTTTTTAGTATTTGGCGTGGTCTGGGAGTGAGGGTTAAATTCTAGTATTAAAAATATGCAGTCGAACACACATCCCAAAATAACATTAAAAAACCAACACTTCCATCCATAACAAACGGTCAGTAACCAAAACTAGACCATCTGACTCCGAAGGTTAGCAGGAGCATGTATAGGAGGAGGGAAGAATATTGTAGTCAGCAAACTGATTGGCCAAATCAAGAGTTGCTTTATTATGTTAAGCAAAATTATTGTTCCTGCAGAAGTAAATAAACTGCATTTCTTCAAGATAACTTCGCCCTATGATAAATACGTTTCTGCAAGTGTAACAGGGTGACAGACTGGCAAGGTATAAATAGCGTGGGAAGATAGTTGACGGCGGGGAGACAGAGTTATTGTATGCCAGAGGGGGGAAAGTATGGGATGCAACTGAAGCGCTTTGACACGCGAAAATGGTAGTGTTTACTTGACCGCCGTACTTGGCTATCAGATCACCTGGGAATTGCTTGGGGGCTAGAGATGTTTCAATAGTATTTGACGTGGAGTCGACGGGGGTGGCTATTAGGATAACTAATGTACACTCGGTGAGCGTCTTGGGACGCTACCTGACTGGGTATAAATCCCCGAAAGCTCCTTCCAACTTCAGACCGCTGAGAGCACTCACCAGCTTCGTGCCGAAGAGGAGACCACCACTGCAACTGTAACTTCGTACTAGTCTAGTGAGTGGGGAGAGTCAGGGAACCCGCAAACATCCTTTGTCAGAGCCTGGTATCTTTGGTATCTTGTCGGCATTTGAGCTGTTGCTGAGTGGTAAGTTAATTGTGCGATGTATGTGTATTTTACTTAATGTTCATAATTGTAGAACCTAAATCTATGGGGTTTACTTTGGTATAACTACTGCCTCTGAGAGAGTCACGGAAACGCCGTTACATATATGTTACGAAACCTTATAGGATGGGGTCTGTTAGAGAGAGCGTTATTCTTCGTGGGGAACGTGTAAATATCATTAGAACTGTATTGATCGTTTATTCTATTGCCTATATGGGAGCCTATGGAGTATGGGAGCTGCAGCCTGACATATAACAGTGTCAGCGGTTAAAAGTATTAATGATGAATATCCGTCATGGAGTAAGTATGAAAGTCATGCCTTCCAGCAGTAGATTAGGAAGTTGCGATTGTTTTTCTACAGAGGAGGAAGAACAACACCTTCTTGGCTTCTCAACTTCTTGTCCTTTGATTAACGACATCGTGGCGTCTTGGCTTCCCGACCTATTGGTACCTGCCGATACCTGTTGACCTAACTGCGCAGCCAAGCCAGAGTAGAGAGGAAGAACCAGTGCCCAGATAGCGCCATACACCCCTAAAGGAGAGGTTTCCTTAAGCTGAATGTACCCGTGTGTTTTATAAAATGTGCTAGAAATTGAATATTACGAAGCCTTTTAATTATCATGTACTGATTTGCATCAACTTCATTCCATCGAAATTCACATGAAATTGTATGACCTATGTTCCTATTATTATTGAATGAATTAATAATTATTATATATATATATAAGCAATACAGATATCGTTTGTTATAACTTATAGAAGAGAGATAGTCGATTATTTACTGTGTTTGTGCCGTGCCCATCACGGCTGGTGTCAGAAGAGAGTTAGTGAGAGAAAGTGGAAACATCACAGCAAGTTCCACACGGCTTTCTAAAACATTCCGTGGTAACTACAAGGTATCTTCTCAATTAAACTGCAAGAGTGTGCACGGACATTTCGCAGCCTTATAATAAGGTTGTCAAATGTGGGTTCCGTGTACTGTCAGACTTGTAGCAAGTTCAACCTATTGATTTTTCCTTTTTTTTTTCAAATTATTCCTAGTGGTTAAGACTTTCAGCGGAGAGGGGGATGCTTTCAAGAGAAGCGCCCAAATTAAAGGTCATGCCCACATATGGCTAAAACAGGCCCATGGGTACTTGACACGGCTGGACAGCGTTTCATGAAATGCGCCCTGCCAGTTTTGGGGTCCCTTGGGTCACATAACATGGGACAGCTAACTAGTAGGCAGGCCCAAGGGCCAAAGCAATATTCCATAAAGGGCGCACGTACGCTGATGTAGCGAGTGGATTGACACCGCTAGGTGATGAATCGCAATATTATTAGCTTGAAAATACCTACAGGGCATATGAACGATACATTATCCATGCTGGTTTCATTCGCTCAAAACACACTCTGACACCTATTTGTGACATCGAGACCGATATTTTCTGAAAAGACAATGATTTTGTTTGTTTATTTTGTTAAAGAAATAGCTTCCAAATACCACCGGATTTTCGTGATGATTTGCACCTTGACGCGACATTTTGTGCGCTGCGTCACATACATTATAACAATCCACGTAAAGAGGTAGACCTAAGCTATGCACGGACTATGCGCTCTTGTTGGATGCAATTTAGAAAAAAAAAAAAAAAGATGAAGCCCTACTAATTTACATCGGCGACAGGTAAAAGGACTGAAGGACCCAATCTAAGAAAAATACCGAATAAAATGATACGTCAAAAGTATTTTAGAGCAATAGATAACTTTTTAAAAAAAACGATTGTCAGCAATAAGTCCGTATTATAATAAAATAATATAGTAGAAATATTTCAAATTTCTTTAAATAATCGAATAATTATACAACACTGATTATTACTATTATTCATTTTATTGTTTACGTATTGAAAACAACATCTTTTCTTAAGATATTAATATGGAACCTGAGCAGTGAAGGCTACCCAAGCTGAAAATGTATGCTGTCAGGAGCACATGGAAATTGTGGAAAAGTGACAAGAACGACTGGAACTCACAAATTTAGAAAGCCCTACAAATGTATCAGGCAGCACCTCGAGTTTGATCACAATTGCATTTCACTTCTTGTCTCAGCACAACAATCGGCTCGCATGAAAGCGATGAAGATAAAAGGAATCCCTTCGTTGTGTTGAAAATCAAACCGAAATCTTTAAACTCTTTTTTCTTACAAAAATGGCTTTTAGCAACTCTTCTGACAAAACAACTTGCATAGGTTTTTCTCGCCAAAATCACGATTTTGCATTTAGTATGCAAATTGTTCACTTTATTGTCTCTTAAATTTAGTTTTCCAAAATTATAATTAGAAAAACAGGAAAATGCTTCATTGTGAAGATAATGTTGCTCTTCTCAAAACTTCTTTGGGTAAAGATCTAGAAGCCCTTTTCTTGGAAGACGTTAAATATATGCATGTATTATGTGGAATCTATGTTGTTCTTTTTGTTCCTAAGTATTCAACTGCTGCTATAACCAATAATAACAACAGTTTAACAATTTTAAATGAAGTAGTACAAAATTCCGATAATTTTCACACACAAAAAAAACAAACAAACAATGCCATTTTTTTCATGATCAAGGCAATGATCCTCTCTCTTTCATGTTCAAGCCGCAATATGGACTGCCGCTTTCCAAGGACTAGGCCCATGTCTCCTATGCTGCTGCTTGCAACCCAGCACAAATGGTTGGAGATGATGCATGTCCACAATTTCATCACACTGAGATTGTTTTTCTCTTAGAGAGGAGTTCTAGTGTTTTTTTGAGCGCCTGTTTGATTTGAAAATTTTTTAAAGTTCATTAATTACATAATTATGTATTTGACATTATTTCAAACGCAATGTAAGAACAGACTTACAGAGATACTGTAATTATTGTTTCGTCCTTTCTACCTCTCAGTTGTAATAAGAAGAATGTTACCAATAACATCATGATTTGCTTATTTGTCAGCTTAATTTATTCTCAGTACGTGGGGACATTGTGTTGCTTTCTTCATGTATGAAATGTCATTAATAAAAGACAACTTTTACTTTCATTTTTCAAGTATGTAATAAATGTTATCATGTTACTGGATCGCATGACATCTTCTTGAACCATCTGCAATGCACAGTTATACTGTAACTAGCTGAGGTCCCCGGCCCTGCCCGGGATAAATCGGTTTGAATATTGGTGGTCTTAGTTCTGGGTGGTTATTATGGACCTGCTTCATCTGGCCTGTTCCTATTTGTTTATTTCATTTTTGTTTGTTTGTTTTTAAATAAGTCTTACTGCTCTGCCTTTGTGAGTTGACACCCTGCGCATCCCGTACAACAGCATGATTTGCGCACGGGTTAGTGTGTTTGATAGTGAACACATCGCAGGAAGTGATAATGAAACCTTAAAATGGCGAACTATGACTCGAAATAGCTCTAAATGATGGCGAAACAATAAATTTCCAATAAAAAAAACTACACCGATTTGAGACTTCTATTAAAAACTGTGCACCCTTACATCCATTCTGGTGCACCATATAAAATTTAATGTCTGAGTGTTGAGTGGTTCAGAAGCCTTTTGCAACGAAAAATCTCAAGTCCACAAATATATATAGACTAGCTGAGGTCCCCGGCCCTGGCCGGGATAAATCGGTTTGAATATTGGTTTCAGTTCTGGGTGGTTATTATGGACCTGCTTCATCTGGCCTGTTCCTATTTGTTTATTTTATTTTTGTTTGTTTGTTTTTAAATAAGTCTTACTGCTCTGCCTTTGTGAGTTGACACCCTGCGCATCCCGTACAACAGCATGATTTGCGCACGGGTTAATGTGTTTGATAGTGAACACATCGCAGGAAGTGATAACGAAACCTTAAAATGTCGAACCTTGACTCGAAATAGATCTAAATGATGGCGAAACAATAAATTTCCAATAAAAAAAACTACACCGATTTGAGACTTCTATTAAAAACTGTGCACCCTTACATCCATTCTGATGCACCATATAAAATTTGAAGTCTGAGTGTTGAGTGGTTCAGAAGCCTTTTGCAACGAAAAATTTCAAGTCCACAAATATAGTATAGATATAGAAGAAGAAGATATAGGTGACTGACCCCCAACACCATCAAAACACATATCAATTTCAAGCCCGGGTGTGTGGTGCGCAGAGGTGTTGAACGGAGTCAACCCGAAGTGGACTTCCGGTAATAAAGAGAAAGAAACGACTCTCGAGATCTACACTGAGCTGGACGGTTTTGAGTTGGTTGTGTATCTGCCTGTTGTGTCCGTCAAGTGCTATAGTGTTGACCCCGACGTGATCTTTAGATCTAGACAGAATATTCCTATTCTTAATCTTTCAACGACGATTCGTCCACGATGTCAATAGAAACAGTAGTACTTAAATTACCAACGTTTTGGACCACTTGTCCTTCAGCGTGGTTCGCTCAAACTGAGGCTCAGTTCGTGCTGCGTGGAATCACAACAGAAGAAACGAAGTACTACTATGTAGTAGCAGCACTCGACGCTAACACAGCTTCAAGATCTTTATCAATCATATCCTCACCTCCTCCAACCTGTAAGTACGACACGCTTAAATCGTTCCTTACGGATGCTTACGGGTTATCAGAAGCAGAGAAAGCAGACACTTTGCTAAACATCAAAGAACTAGGTGACAGCAAACCGGCAGAAGTAATGGACAGAATGCTAGCTCTTTTGGGAGACCACAAGCCATGCTTCCTTTTCCGCCACCTGTTTCTCAGTCTGTTGCCTGAATCTATTCGTGCTCCACTTGCTAATGGCTCATTTTGCTGAAATTATTTCCCCTTAATCCGATAGGAGGCGCGCAATAACTGGAGGTAAACAAACAGCAGCCGATTCCGGAAGTGACCGCTTGATTTGCCCTATACTGATGCTCCATGAAGTGACGGCTGCGCATAATAAACTGTGGTTTTCTCTCCAAAATGCCAGATTATTGCATTGTTCCCTTTTGCAAAAATCACGGTGGTTATCGGCACTGCCGCGATCCGTTCTTATTCCTCTGTAGCTCAGCACCAAAATAAAATAACTTAAAATGCCACATACCAATAATACCATTGAAAATAACACCTCTTTCAAATGTTATTTTTCAATTCCATGAAACTACTGTTATAACTTTAATATTACGAGCCCAACGTAGTCACTATCGGACATTTTAACGGCCAAAATCGCTAATCTGCGGGAGCTGAGTAACACCCATATATCGTTTCAAGATGGATCTGATCACACAGAATCAAAATTACAATTTACTAATATTTGGATTACATTGAATAACTAACCTTTATTTTGGTATATTTTTGCCTGGGCTACGGAAACTCATTTGTTGTATGTATAATATGTCGATTTTATGTTTGTGTGGAGTTTTAAAATTTGCGATATTACGCATTTTTTGCTCATAAATTAAGCTTCAATATGGCTGTTGATTTTGAAAATAACCATTTCGTTTATCCTTCTGTGGATAGGCCTTCGAATAACCAACACAATGATGTGTTTCTTACTTCGGCAAGTCAATCTGTTGATTTTTTATAATGACAGTGAAAACTGATAAATTTTGACATTTTTGTCTCCCTTGTCAAAAAGTGAAATTTAATGTGGAGGCATTTTTGATTCAAATAAAAGACCACTTATTAATAATTTAAACCCTTGAAAAAAATTTAGGCTTGTTGTCTGTATTAAACAGAATGTGTTTACAGTTTGGTATGTTTGCAATGATAACGCACCAGTGTTGTTTCATGAAAATTCAGATGATCATAACTTTGCCAAATATTGAGATACAGAGACAAATTTGGTATCAAAATTCTCAGGAAAGTGAGTGCTTTCAATTGGAAAACTTAATTTAAGTGTCTATACGGCGACTTTCCAAAATCAGCGTTGAGTACCTACTTTTAATCTCAATCCCTGCCTGGTTTCAGATTTCCCACCTAATTTATTTGTATTATATTATTGCTTCTGTCAGTAAAAATGTTTCGTTAATATCAATATCACTTTAAGTAATTGGTTAACGTTTAAGTCGGATCAATCATACAAATCACAACATAATACAAGTTTTCATATAGTAAACACAAAGAAAACACACCCACTGTTCACTAGTGTATAATTTATTTCACTGCCAATCAGGATTAGAGTGTAGAAAGGCAACAGGTTATCGGGGAATTGCAAGCATAAAAAAGACATTTTTTTGAAAAAGTATTTCAATTTCAGGTACATAGGGCTACAACTCCGACTTTACAATCAAGAAATCACTTTGCATGGGAATATGATCCTTAATAAGCTCATTTAATGAGATAATGGCTGATGCCTAAAATCACATGATAAACACATTTTTTTAAAATAAAGCTATGCACGGTGTATACAGCAATTTGCATCATAAGCTGCACCTAATGTTGATCAAATCATGCTCAAGAATCCAAATAGATTTAAATAAATCCTTCTTGCAACGTTCGCCATATTGATAACATCGAGTCGGATAAAGCGAAAGTGCTGCATACCTCCACTTGTGTAGCGCCACCTATGGTATTACGGCCCTTTGTGTTTGAGCAAAATGAGCCATTCCCCCAATATCACTGACTACCGAGCACTGGCGAAAGAGGCTGATAACCTATTTAACTCTCTGACAACAAACGCAACAATCTGCACTGCGGTTCAACCACCTAAACCAACACCAACCGTAGCACCTGATGCAGGTTTGTCTGACATTGACACGATTTGTTGGTTCATCGAAAGTTTGGTTCAAATGCCAGGCGATGTTCCAGCCCAAGTAAATATTTCAGCAACTTAAAGATTAAAAAGAACCAGGGAAACGGGAGAGCGGGCCAGCGGTAGAAACTTTGGTTGCTGGTCCGCCATGTTCGCCCATTACACCATGTACTAAACAAAACCTAGACACAAAGGTAACCCAACTATTTGTGACCGACGCACAGTCTAAAAGACGCTTCTTAGTGGATACAGGCGCACAAGTCTCTGTAATACCGGCCACATGGGAAGAAAGAGCGTCAGGTGCTACAAGAACACCTTTGCAAGCCGCCAACGGAACCTCATAGCGACCTATGGTTCACGAATCTTACCTTTGCATTTTGGGAACCGGATTTTCAAAGCACGTCTTATATCAGCTAATGTCAAATGACCTCTCTTAGGGGCTGATTTTCTCCGTCAGCACAACCTGTTGGTCGATATTCGAGGACGCCGCCTGATAGAAGCAGAATCGTTTGCTCACATTCACTGCACTGTCAGTTCAGTTTTAAATAACTCGGATCTTGCTCTCATAGAACCCACGAGCAATAAGTTCCGTAAAATTCTCAGTGACTATCCTGAACTGTTACAGCCAACCTTCTCCACTGCTGAGGTCAAGCACGGGGTGAAACATTTTATCCCAACTGAGTTTTGAGTTGGTTGTGTATCTGCCTGTTGTGTCCGTCAAGTGCTATAGGTGTACATAATAAAACTGTTGATTGGGTAGAGTAAGGAGAAGTAAGAATCAGGCAGGTGAACTATTTATTTTTTCTTCTAAAATTGTACAATTCTGAAATTAAATTAGACTCAACCATGACTGATTGGCATGTGGCAGTGTGATGGGTATTCATATTTTTCAAGCCTGTTTGGGCTGCCTAAGTATAGTTTCTAGTGACTGAGAGAATGAAAATACCATTTCGACACAATTTTCTGTCAGGCTAATCTATTAACATTTAAAGGCAGGACATGTCAAGGAATAACAGATTATGGGTACTTTTTTACAGTGACTAGATACCAAAGATAAAAAAAAAAAAGAAATTAAAAATTGACGGTTGCCACAACCTCGCCATGTCGTTTCTGAGAGAGGCTAAGATCTAGTTTAATTTAAAAACGTTTGTACCTTTTCATAGACTTTTTTCCAGATGATCCAAAACAACTTTTGAGAATTTCCCCAATGTGGTGGAATTATATGAAACTATTTTTATTCCATTGTGAAATTTAGATGCTCTGAATACGAAACATAAATAAAAAAGACGTATACAAAATAAACATTGAAGAGCGCAGATTGAGCCTTAAACCCCAAACACAAACTAAAACTAGCAGATTTATCACTCCGAATGTTAAATTGTGTCATATTTTTCTCTAAAATTAGAAGTGCGTTCCTCAGTCCTAGTTCCATATTAAACATCATATAAAACTGCCTAGTTGACATTAAACTATGCTGCCCAACATTGTCTAGGCCAACTCTTCATTCTACAGCAATGCTAGCTTTTGCATCAGCAACACATGAGCTGAAACTAAAAGCATTGACAATGACATATCTAGATTAGAGAGTAAGGAAAGAGATTAGAGCCTACCGCTTACAACTACATAGTGTAAAAAAGGGTAGTCTAGATGTAGTCTTGGCTTAGAAGTTTTACTAAACTGTCAAATCTAATACCGTGTCTCCAGTCTGACTAGTGACCAGCATTCTCTTCTTTCACAGTAGGGTCTCTTTTTGAGTTGGAGATTGGATTTCTATGTCTGTGTTCTGTTTTGTTTGGTAACTGAAGGTGTTTTGCAAAGCATCTGGTCTGATACTACGCTGTGTGATGTTGTAGCCGACACACTATTTAGCAGGCAACCTCAGGATAAGGGCTAAACTGATCTGGCTCGAAATGCATCATTCACAAAACCACTGCCTTCTGCGAACAACGGTCTGCTGACCGTCGTTTCCGGCTGACGTGTTATTCCCATACCTTTCCAGTTTTGTTTATGTCTAGGAAATTGGTGGAGGCTCACCATTTCACCTCCTGATGCACAATTATTTGGTGATTGGCAGTTTGACAGCAACACACAACACCATTGCCCAGGCTTTTGTTTATAGTGTAGACGACGCCACTTCCATTTTTGTGAGCACAAACAGAAAAAAACTTGCTTTCGCGTGACTTAATTTAAGGAGCCGATAATTGTGCTTCAATCCTGTTCTACACGAATGATCGGCTATCGGCAAATGTTTTGACCATTTTAAGGTGAATGGAGGGGCATCTTCATCATTAAACACGGACTAAACACACTGTGGACATTATAACGCTCACATCCTTTTAAACTGGATTGTATAATATCCATTCTGATCTCCCTCGTTCTTTAAAATAGTTATCTTTTCATTCATTCCCATACATGTTCGCCGATTTCTTCATTAAATCTACTAGCTCGAACAAACCGAGCGCCTGTCGGTTCGTCGTCCTTCGATCCAGCTTTATTTTCTTCCCACACCATACAATTAATTGTAATTTGATTGTATCATCATCCGCGTGCATCCGGACACAAGATTTTCTTTTCCTCTTTTACTCAGTGCTTAATGATCAGCATTTTGATCTAATTAATATATATAAATCCACATTTTACATCCAGACACGGCCTAGACTTAACCAGCGCACATTGTTATTCATGATTACTACACGTCTCGTTTCTTCACTGCTAAACCTCTAACCAACCGACGAATTCTAATCGTATGCACTTTGCGAATCGTATTCTCATTTTCGTAACACAATTTGTATTCTTTCTGGTTAAGTTATTGTTTTTTAAAACGAGAGTTGCAATTGACTTACCTTAATTTACACGACAGTAAGCAATGAGTACGCTTAACGGCTGCGATGAAGAGTTCCACCGCAGTTCAACACTGGCCACATGATGCCATCTTCTAACAATAAGTGTGTAACCGGTCAGCTGAGCAAGCGCCCTCTTAGGCACACGCGTGGGTACATTTCATAAAAAGCGCCCTTGGATTACATCAAGTACCTGCCCAGTTGGGCTCGCCCAGACCGATCAAGCACCATGGTGCAACTAAGTGCTTATTCGCAGACGTCTGCGAATAAGATCCCGATCTTATTCGCAGATGGGGGTTTCTCGGTTTCGTGGTGTCTACTATGGAAAAGTTCCCCCAGCCTATTGTGGACTCCCGTGGCGAAATGCCTAGCGTCTGCGGTTATCAGTCGGAGACTATGGGTTCAACATGTCTTGAGTTCAGTGTTTTGTTAAACACAGTACTGCTCATTATTAGGAATCACTTTGTTCCCTGAGGATTTTGCAAAATTGATGTCGTGTAGAAACTGATTATTAATAGTGTGTTTCAGATTACTTCTTTTATTTATTCCTGTTCATTTCATTTATTCCTTTTCATTAAACGGGACAGTTGCTACTTAGAAATAAAAATGTAAATCACATTTTAAACATGTAAGTGGTTTCTTTTAATCAGTGTGAAGTGAAAATTTTGTCTCTCTCTGCCGTAACTTTGATCTATCCTGTATTTACTGAAAATATATTTTGGGGGTTTTCTGCTTCAGCTGTTTGTCATGTTTTGTTTTACATGTATGACTTTTTTGTTTGCATGGAAGTTTACTTTATTCTTATCTGCTCTGTCTGACTTTCTCTGCGACTTCACACCCGACACAAAAAAGAATAAAAATCCTTGTCACAATTTTATACTCTGGAGCAAAGCAACGGTGATCAGTAAGGGGGGGGGGGGGGGAGGGGGGGGGGACACCGAAAAAAAAAGTAACAACAACAACAAAAATTCAGCTATTGCGGAGATTTGAACCCCCTTACCAACTCAGCAGGCGAGTTTACACAGCATGCCACCGGGAACCTGAGTAAACGCGTTATTAGGCGGGGTCTCTGCTGCCGAGGACACGATAACCGCTAAGTGTAGCTAAAAAAAAAAAAAGACATCCTGGTAAATCATTACCGTAAGAAACACCATGCGTTAGCTACTCCCAATCTGAAGAAGTAGGTGAGTATGATTGATTGTGTGTTCATTTCTATGTGGTATTGTAATCAAAGACAAACAGAAAGTCTCACATCAGACAGGTCAATGTGTTCAACACTATTTACTCAATTATAAATCTTTGTTATCCCTAGCATATGTCACAGACGATTTCACAATAATAGATTACAGATACATAGATAATCCTGATCTTCTAATAAACACTCCTCTCCTTGAATAAGGCCGCAAGCTGTGACAGATTAAGATTACGGTATTTACATTTATCAACCCACTACCAATCTCTGGTTTTTATTCGCCAGGGAGCTGCTGACTGGAAAATTGATTATAATCACATGGTTTCTTTTTCTTCTTAACACTCTCTCTTTAGTTCTCTCTCTCTCTGTCACTCTCTCCCTCTTCCTCTCTACCTCTCTCTCTCTCTCGTTCTCTCTCTGTCTCCCTCTCTATTTCTCTCTGTCGCTCTCTTTCTCTCTTTCTCTTGGTGTCTCACTGTCTCTCTGTCTCCCCCTTTCCCTTTTTGTCTCTTATGTTTCTGTCTCGCTCTCTCTCTTTCTTTCCCTCTGTGTCTCTCTTTCTCACTCTTTCTCTACGTTTCTCTCTCTGTCTCTACGACTCTCTATCTATCTCTCTCTGTTTCTCTCTGTCTCTATGTCTCTTTAATCTGTTTCTCTCTCTGTCTCTCTCCATCCCTCTCTCTCTCTCTGTCTCTCTCTCTCTCTCTCTCTTTCTTCTCCCCCCCCCCCCCTTCTCTCTCTAGTGCACCAGTTAGAGAAACTTTAATGGCAAAATCCATGGATGTTACAACAGAACAAAGTTTACGCACTAACATCGATATTTGGGAAGTGAAGGAACTCCAGTGAAGGGCTTATGTTTGAGAAAAGAATTAAAGGCAAAACAACCAGAATGTCAAGTGGGATGGGAAAAAAAGAAAAACAAAAAAAAGTTATATGACTCACTGGCTTTGCGAGTACTCAATACACTCGAGATCAATACAGCAAATTATTCATGTTCCCGGGACACGCCCTTAACTGATGTTATGAGATAGAAGCCAGACATACCTGACAGACTGAGCTTCAGGGGCAGTGTACTTCTAAAGAAAGTCTTGCTTCAGAGCCAATGAGAATCAAGCTTCCGTGTTCTTATCGTTCCCAAACTGATAATTAAAATTAAAAACATATATATGTTCACAAAGTATGTTAAAGGTGGCGGTTCGAACGAGTGAAAATTCAGTGTTGGCTTCGAACTTGTTTGGCCAGACATGTCAGACAGGTTGAACTTGAAATCAATGGTTTCATGCTGGGAATGTGTGCGTAAAATTATTCACATTTTAAACTAAAATAAAAGTGTCTTTATCAATGTGTATCAGTCGCCGTGCTTAGAATCATCACAGAGGCATCACAGGAGATGGATAAATAGACAGATCGATAGACAGAGGTAAATATAAATGCAAACTATGAACAAAACGGCGTACGTACTTACCGAAGACTAAAATATTTTGTTGGTAAATAATATTAGCTAAGGGTCTCGGATAAAACTAATGGATTTACATTTGCACAGTGACGTAAAATTCCGATCCTTCACACGCGAAAGGCTATAATACCTTGCGTATGTCTCTCTCTCTCTCTCTCTCTCTCCGTGTGTGTCTGTCTGTCTCTCCCTCTCTTTCTCTCTCTTGTGTGCGCTTTCTCACTGCTTTTCTACCGCTAAGTTATCAGTTTACATTTTTTTTTTTTGTTGCTTATCGATTATTTTATTCAGGCTAAACCCAAAAGGCATAACTGAAGCTTGGGCGGAAAAAAAAAATTGCTTGACCCGAAGCTGTTTGGACCTAGATGAACGTCCTGTACATGTGATTTTGTCTATGTTGGTAAGGAATCAAACAAACTTCCAGCTGTCTCCCTTCAAATGCAGATGATGACACCTAAGGAAATACTTGAAGTCATGTGTGGAAGTAAATTTGATGTCTGAAAACTATGAAAGTCTGATGTAATGTGTCGAGTGTTTAGAATATCCTGATAAATGTTCACACAATCAGCATCTTCTATGCTACAGTGAATTAATGGTGATCTAATCAAATAAACAACAACTAAATACAACAACACCTTGATATGCCGTTTTGATGATAGGCAACAACTCAGTAAGGTAGATGGAAAGAGGATATTGCACAACATACCTTCTGGACTGCTTTTTTTTTCGGAAGGACAGAGACCAAGATGGACACCATAACAGTTCCATAAACTTCTTTTCAAAATCGAACCCAGCATAAACATTCTAACACGTATTTTGTTTATGCTATACTCTGTCACAGCAGTCTGAAACTGTTAAACACTAAATAGGACCATAGTTATCATTAAACGTCTGTAAACTGGTGCTAAAAATGGTGGGGTTTTCTTGAAGGTGTTTGGAAGTGTGTAGGCTACTTCAAACTTGTGACGTACAATTTCAGACAAACAAAATTTCGACACATCCACTGAGGCATGTCACATAATGTTTTTCAGGTAAGTTTCCAACCAGAATATACATGGCAGGGAAACACAACTATTTGTTTAATTAAGAAAAACATGAAAAATATTCGAGGTCGGAGAGTTTAGTTGGTAAAGTAATAAATTCCATTGAAACAATTAAGTTCACACAGCGAATGATCAGTATCATTAGTTAGTTGACATATTCTTTTCATGCACGATGGTATCTTAATTATACTGTCTTCTGTTATATTTCAAAATGATCGTATTCCTTTACATTTACAGATGGTGAAGTAAAGAAAATCCAGTACAGAATCAGAAATTGTGACTTTCCCCTGCATTTCATAATAAAGAAAAGGAGAAAACACAAGGGGTGGAGTGTAAGCATGAGTAAACAATAAATCTGATGCCAACATCATACTGTATCAATTCGCACCAACGAAAACTAAAGCCGGTTACGATAAATAACGATTTCGACCAGGCTACGTGACAGGAAAAGCAACATTGTAATGTCCTCATGAGATCATTTTGTTGTTTCTCCAATGTAGTATTGCTTTTCATCGATACATACACTTCAAGACAATGTTTATAAGATGTATTTATTTCCCATTGGAAGACGGGCAGTCCTGAAAGCTGCTTTATGTCTTTGTTTAAATTACATCTGTCAGGAAAAAATGGATTTGCTTATAAATGAGATAAGCCTGATTCCACGATTGGTATCTGTTTTTCGTTCTGGGCTCTCATTATCTCCTGTGTAAGCTGTATCAATAGTGATTGACGTCAATGGGAGATCAATATATAATAATGATAAACCTTTCACGTTTTCTTGTTTTCTGAGGAATTTAATGGCCTGGCGCCTTCAAAATCATCACGGATGAATAGCTTGTAAATATTGATTTGCCGTGAAATGGCTTCCAAGGAGAAAATGCCGAATGGCATACTGCAGTGTCGTATTATCGTAATGTGTTTCAGTTTAATTAAAATATGAACCATCCTCACAGTTTCTCGTTGAAAGAAAAAAAAAAAGTGTTGCTTTCTGTTTATTAATAAAAAGATTCCCGAAAAACTAGGGAGAAGAAAAAAATATTAAATAACCGTGATGTTATATCGTTACGATCGCATGAGACGTCAGAGCAGCGCTTAAGAATTCCACCTTTGATGAGGGTTGGCGCTGCAGTACTCGGTTGGGAAGGGGGTTGGGGGTGGGGGTTAGAAAGAAAAGCATGGAATAGGTGTGGGTACGCGTACCTGCACAGAATCAGAATCAGCGGACGTCATTTGGACGAGCTGGCTTCCCCTGCAGGGACATTATACACACACACACAACTGTCATTCAGTACCCCCATGACATTTTTCTTACCTTGACTTATTAGACACGTTCTAGGAGAAAAGCAGGTACGATTGCTCTTCCTGGGCATTGTGCAACATTTATCTGGTCTATCACATGTTGCCACTGTTATTTACTAAATTTTATAGAGTAGATCTAACTTCTGAATAACACCACTGCACGCCTCACATTCACGTGCAACCAAGTTTACTTGAAAAAAAGCTAACACCACTGACACGTGCAAGAAATGATACAATCTCACCCACATTCAGATTTCCTGCCTTTTAGAGAAAGATGACTTGAAAAAAAGCCAAATTTTAATTTAACAGAGGCCAAAAATAAGCCATACAGTTTCTTTTGTAGGCCATTATAAAATTATTTTCCTGAAGGTAGGAAAGTCTATTTTTCACAAACTTAAATTTGAAAATAAGCTATGCTGGTTATTCTGCTGTCAAACAAAAAGTCGAAGGGTAGAACAAACATTACTTATATCACAATTTTTGCAGACCAAACTTAATTATGTGGAGGCCAATATTTTTCTTTTGGGGTGAAAAATATGCTAACTTGGCAAGTACTGAAATAAATTACTGTCCCGGGCAAAATGGCTTAAAAATAGGTCGGTGAGTTCATGGTGAATTCTCACCATTTCTATTCGCGATAAAAGCAGCAAAATATGATATTTTACCAAGCATAAAATTCGTTTCTCATTAGCATCCTGCACTTTTCCACTGGTCAACTAATCTAATGCATATTTTTGTATAATTTTTTGTTGTTTCTGTGGATCAGTAAGTGTGTCAACAGTTAGAGCCCTAGCTCCATTATAGTATGATTGTCTGGACATTGTATCTAAGTGGAGATCCGGATCGTGGATCCACGTGGAGATGACCAGTTCGATTTAACCTCGGGGGGTGAGCTCTGGAGTGTGTTCGTCGTTAGCGGGCAAGGAGCAGGGGTGGAATAACGAGCGGTCGGTGTTGTGGACTAGTGTTGGGCACGGTTCCGACTCGATAGACGACTCCTTCGGTACTGACCTTCATCCCACGACTCCGACACCACAATGTGGTACCTGCGCCGTTACTGGTGCCGACACTGCAGCCGCTATTTTCTTTTTTTTTATGGCTGCCTATTTATAATATATTTATTATCAGTGTGCATTGTAATTTTCAATGAAGATTATTTCAATAATAATAATGAGAATTATTTCTACTTTACCCCGACACTGTCGAACCAATTCACCACACCTTGCATGAAGTCCGCAACTAACATTTAACGGTTTACCCGTGCATCACCCAACGTGCTCCCTTGGTGAGTTAGTCCCCTGGATGGACGTTTTTAACTTCTTAAAGTTGACTTTACATTAGAGGTTGTTGTTTTTTTTGTGCGTGTGTGTGTTGTGTGTGTGTGTGCGTGTGTGTGTGTTTTCAAACGTGAAACCATCGTTAATTTTAAGCATTCATCACCTTTTCACGGCAATGATCCTTAAGTAATTGACGAAATATTATAAAAACCAGAGAAAAACGATGGGGTCGCAGCAGGACTTAAGTAGCAGGCCAAGCCTGAATTCGCACCATACCATATATAAAATCCTTGCTTGGCAGGTCGCGCAGGTTCTATACCAGTGTTTTTTGATACGTCATTGCATTGGACGTGATTCAGATTGCAAACCATCCAGAGACTGTGGCATTGCCCAGTGGTAAAAACCTGTTGCCGGTCCTATTCATTTATTAATTTATTAATTTATTAATGCATTTATTTATTTATTTACGTTAGATCTTAGAAAACATTCTCTATTTATCTGGTCATGCGGTAAATATAATCGCGAGGACTTTTTAAGTTCCTGCAGCGTAATTTGCACCATTTGGCCCATACCGTTCTTAAAGCCTTTGTTTTACTGATCACTGGCTTGACGTGGCTGAAGATGAAGGAACCACATTCCGAGCAAATAATGCTCCAGTGTCTGACAGCACTAAGCAGAGCGGGGTAGTCTGATGTAGTGATATTGCTCGTGAGCAGAGCATGAAATTCATAAATGGGCAACTCAACCTTGTGCTATCCTCAACTTTATGGAATCCAATTGGAAGCCTGCACAAACATTTAATAATGACAAAGATGAGATAAGTTCATGCAGTACAAAACAAAATAGAAACAAAAATAAAAGTTTAATATTTGTTATAAACGTAATATACTAGACCGTGTGTGGGAAAGACCAGACTAAAAACCGTTTTCAGTAAGCGTAACAGTTGCTAATGAAAAATCCAATCTGGCATCAAGGGATGTGTAACTCAAAATCAGGAAGATTACGTTCAAAGATGAAGTCATTTGAACACAATCCATTCTCAGCAGCTGAATTGAAACTTTAATGCAACGTTTATGAGGATTCTGTCGCGATCGGTGCCTCTTACGGAAGGCTTACTATACAATACAGCATTGCTTTAGAATGACAATCACATACCTGTCCAGCACTTCCACTTTCAGATATATATGGGCAGATAGGTTTATTATTATAATAATAGGAACTTTTAAAAAAAGTCGAACAGACAAACCTTCAAATATCCACGTGGTGAAGGAAACTTCAGTCAGGGGAGAGACTCGGCACTGCAATCTGTATAGGCTACTGTTACGCATAAATCTTGGGTGGCCTTTGACCGCCACGAGTAAGCAGAGATGTGCTTGATGGCGGGTGAATTTGTTTGCATGAATCCAATCGTGAGTTGTATGCTGACGGCTCTCTATATTTTTGTAAATGAGTAGAAAAACGCGTGTTTGCCCCCAGCCTTTTTGAGGGGGATGATATTTCTTCACGGGGTCTAAAACTGAGCAACCATCTTACAGTGAGGAAGAATGACACGTTTGCTGTACTGGTAGTCTTGTTGTTAGCTCTACCTGGGTGTCGTTATTTTACTAGTTACTTTGTGTAAGTTGTCAACGTTGGAGGGGCAGCCGAAAACGTGGACTCGGCTGCCGACGTTGGACAACGTGGCTCACTGCTTTGGTTGGTGACGGTGAAGGTCGCTTTGATGGTTGCTTCGTGTTGTCATCTTCGGAGGCGCAACTGGGGGTCGCCTTGGTGGTTGTTTTGTGTTGCCATCGTTGGAGACGTAACCGTGAGTGAGACCCAAAGTTGGGCAGACCTGGTTTCGGAGGAACGCCCGGTCACTGTCGCTGTGAAATAACTCTGTGAACTGTGAATTTAGTGTTCACTGCGAAGAAATAGAACTGTGGCTGACTACATAGGTATATTCTCTAATTAATTAGTGACAGTGTTGATTTTGCCTTGTAAATTGCTCTTGTGAGCTCTTGTCAATTGATATTGCGTAACATTGTTATCATTGTAAATAGATACGTTATCAGTTCGAATTTTATAAAAGGTGTCTATTGTCGCAGGTTTGGCTAGGTTGTGGTTATTAACACTGCATAAATAATGGGCATCAGGGGCACTTTTGCCAGAAAATAACAAATTTCTTTAATATGCAGTTTATTGCTACATTATTTCATACAGCCAAATTCTTGGGTGATAATTGGAATCCTTAATCAAGAAACCGTTTTTCTTTATCCACGTTGCTATAGTATGCTTTCTTTACGCCCACCATCTTGAAAATTAATGCACTTTTCAGACGGAGACTTCATCAAATTGCAAAATGCATAAAGCTCTTTAATTTTGTTCTTCCATTATTGTATTCGTCAAATAAAGTACATTGTGTCCCTGAACTTTCTCACTTCGATTTCATTATATTTTCTCGTGATTTTTCAGTACTGGCCTACAACATTTAACAAAACTTGTGTTATTGGCAGACCAAAAAAAATAAAAAAATGTTTTGTTATCTTTATAATATGCATTTGAATCAAATTAAAAACGTGACACATGCAGCTTCATAACATTTGAACATTAAGAAGGGAGCAGTCTGAGATTTACATAAAATAAAATAAAAAAAGACATTTTCAGGAAAACGAGATTAAATTTTTAAATTTCACTTTCAGTCTGGCCTGCCATTAGGCATGCCTGTTCCTTGTAATGGTACACCCTCCTCTTTCTAAACTAATATTTTCTCTCACCCAAAGTGGGGAAACGAAAGAACAGTATATCGACTGGGAGAAACTATGTATAATCTCTCAACCTATTTCGGAATTCAGGGCTATTGCAGCCCCATCAGCTGGTCGCTTGTGGTCCTGGGGAAATAAAAAAAAAGATAGCCGAAGTTTCCATAAAACGTGATGCGGACGAAAGCTCGAGTGGGCACCACCAAGACCTATGATCTGATCTGACCATCAAAACTAATGATTTGATATCACCATCAATACCAATGATCTGATCTCACCATCAGCACCAATGATCTGATCTCACCATCAACACCAATGATCTCATCTCACCATCAATACCAACGATTTGATCTCACCATCAAAACTAATGATTTGATATCACCATCAACACCAGTGATCTGATCTCACTATCAACACCAATGATCTGATCTCACCATCAACACCAATGATCTGATCTCACCACCAACACCAATGATCTGTTCTCACCATCAATACCAACGATTTGACCTCAACATCCAAAAAAAAAAAGGATAGTTTTATCTCACCATCGACACTTATGATCTCATCATCAATACAAATCATCTGATCTTACCATCAACAACAATAATGTGATCTCACCATCAACACCAATAGTGTGATCTCACGATCAACACCAACGATATGATCTCACCATCACAACCAATGATTTGATCTCACCATTAATAAAAATGATAGTTTCATCTCAGTATCCACACTTAAGACAGTATGATCAAATCATCAACATCCATCATCTGATCTTACCATCAACACCACTGATTTGATCTCAGCATCAACACTAATAATCTGATCTCATGATCATCGCCAATGATCTGATCTCACCATCAACACCACTGATCTTATCTCACCATAAACATCATTGATCTGATCTCACTATCAACACCAATGATCTGATCTCAATTTCAAAACCAATGATTCTACTTCACTATCAACACCAATGATCTGATCTCACCATCAAAACCAATGATCTGATCTCACCATCAATACCAATGATTTGATCTCACCATCAACAAAAAGGATAGTTTTATCTCATCATCAACATTTATGATCACATCATCAATAAAAAACACATGATCTTACCATCAACACCAACGACCTGATCTGAATCTCAACACTAATGACATTTTGATCTCACCATCAACACCAATGATCTGATCTCACCATAATCACCGTTGATGTCATCTCACCATCAATACCAATCATCTGATCTCGTCATCAACGCCCATGATCTTATCCAAACATCAACATCAGTGATCTAATCTCAGCATCAACACAAATGTTCTGATCTTACCATCAACAACAATGATCTGATCTCACCATCAACACCAACGATCTCATCTCACAATTAACAAGAATAATTTGATCTCACCATCAAAACCAATGGTCTGATCACACCAATAATTTGATCTCACTATCAACACCAATGGTCTGATCACACCAATAATTTGATCTCACCATCAACACCAATTACCTTATCTCACCATCAACACCAATGATCAGATCTCACCATCAACACCAATGATTTGATCTCACCATCAACACCAATGATCTGATCACACCAATAATTTGATCTCACTATCAATACCAATAAAAAACACATGATCTTACCATCAACACCAACGACCTGATCTGAATCTCAACACTAATGACATTTTGATCTCACCATCAACACCAATGATCTGATCTCACCATAATCACCGTTGATGTCATCTCACCATCAATACCAATCATCTGATCTCGTCATCAACGCCCATGATCTTATCCAAACATCAACATCAGTGATCTAATCTCAGCATCAACACAAATGTTCTGATCTTACCATCAACAACAATGATCTGATCTCACCATCAACACCAACGATCTCATCTCACAATTAACAAGAATAATTTGATCTCACCATCAAAACCAATGGTCTGATCACACCAATAATTTGATCTCACTATCAACACCAATGGTCTGATCACACCAATAATTTGATCTCACCATCAACACCAATTACCTTATCTCACCATCAACACCAATGATCAGATCTCACCATCAACACCAATGATTTGATCTCACCATCAACACCAATGATCTGATCACACCAATAATTTGATCTCACTATCAATACCAATGATCTGATCACACCATCAACAGCAATGATCTCATCTCACAATCAACACCAATGATTTGATCTCACCATCAACACCAATAATCAGATCACACCAATAATTTGATCTCACTATCAAAACAAATGATCTCATCTCACAATCAACATCAATGATTTGATCTCACCATCAACACCAATGATCTGATCACACCAATAATTTGATCTCACTATCAACATCAATGATCTGATCTCACCATCACAACCAAAGATCTTATCTCACCATTAATACCAATAATTTGATATCACCATCAATATCAATGATTTGATATCACCATTAAAACCAATGATCTGATCTCACCATTAACACCAATGATCTGATCCCACCACCAATACCAATGATTTGATCTCACTATCCACAAAAAGGATAGTTTGATCTCGCCATCTACACTTATGATCACATCATAAACACAAATGATTTGATCTCAACATCAACACCAATGATATGATCTGAATATCAAAACCAATAATGTGATCTCACCATCAATACCAATGATCTGATCTCAACATCAACACCAATGATCTGATCTAGCCATCAACACCAATTGTGTGATCTCACCACCAATACCAATAATATGATCTCACCATCAACACATTAATGATCTGATCTCACCATCAACACCAATGATTTGATCTCACCATCCACTAAAATGATAGTTTCATCTCACTATCAATACTTATGATAGTATGATCTAATCATAAACATGAATCATATGATCTCACAATCAAAACCAATTACCTTATCTCACCATTAATACCATTCATCTGATGTAATCATCAACACCAATGATTTCATCCAAACATTAAAACCAATGATCTGATATCACCATCAACACAAATGATCTGATCTCACAATTACCAAAAATGATCTGATCTAACCATCAACACCAATTATTTGATCTCACCATCAACACCAATAATCAGATCACACCAATAATTTGATCTCACTATCAAAACCAATGATCTGATCTCACCATCAACACCAATGATCTGATCTAACCATCAATACCAATGATTTGATCTCACCATCAATACCAATGATCTGATCTCACCATTAACACCAATGATCTGATCTCACCACCAATACCAATGATTTAATCTCAATATCCACAAAAATAATAATTTGATCTCGCCATCTACACTTATGATCACACCATAAACACAAATAATTTGATCTCACCACCAACAGCAATGATCTCATCTCACAATCAACATCAATGATTTGATCTCACCATCAACACCAATGATCTGATCACACCAATAATTTGATCTCAATATCAACATCAATGATCTGATCTCACCATCACAACCAATGATCTTATCTCACCATCAGTACCAATAATTTGATATCACCATCAATACCAATGATTTGATATCACCATTAAAACCAATGATCTGATCTCACCATCAACACCAATGACCTGATCTCACCATCATCACCAATGATCTGATCTCACCATCAACACCAATGATCTGATCTCACCACCAACACCAATGATCTGTTCTCACCATCAATACCAACGATTTGACCTCAACATCCAAAAAAAAAAGGATAGTTTTATCTCACCATCGACAATTATGATCTCATCATCAAGACAAATCATCTGATCTTACCATCAACAACAATAATGTGATCTCACCATCAACACCAATAGTGTGATCTCACGATCAACCCCAATGATATGATCTCACCATCAATACCAATGATTTGATCTCACCATTAATAAAAATGATAGTTTCATCTCAGTATCAACACTTAAGACAATATGATCAAATCATCAACATCCATCATCTGATCTTACCATCAACACCATTGATTTGATCTCAGCATCAACACTAATAATCTGATCTCATGATCATCGCCAATGATCTGATCTCACCATCAACACCACTGATCTGATCTCACCATAAACACCATTGATCTGATCTCACTATCAACACCAATAATCTAATCTCACCATCAACATCAAGAATCTGATCTCACCATCAACACCAATGATCTGATCTCACTTTCAAAACCAATGATTTTACTTCACTATCAACACCAATGATCTGATCTCACCATCAAAACCAATGATCTGATCTCACCATCAATACCAATGATTTGATCTCACCATCAACAAAAAGGATAGTTTTATCTCATCATCAACCTTTATGATCACATCATCAATACAAATCACATGATCTTACCATCAACACCAACGACCTGATCTGAATCTCAACACTAATGACATTTTGATCTCACCATCAACACCAATGATCTAATCTCACCATAATCACCGTTGATGTCATCTCACCATCAATACCAATCATCTGATCTCATCATCAACACCAATGATCTTATCCAAACATCAACATCAGTGATCTAATCTCAGCATCAACACAAATGTTCTGATCTTACCATCAAAAACAATGATCTGATCTCATCATCAACACCAATGATCTGATCTCATCATCAACAACAATGATCTGATCTCACCATCAACACCAACGATCTCATCTCACAATTAACAAAAATAGTTTGATCTCACCATCAAAACCAATAGTCTGATCACACCAATAATTTGATCTCACTATCAACACCAATGGTCTGATCACACCAATCATCTGATCTCATCATCAACACCAATGATCTTATCCAAACATCAACATCAGTGATCTAATCTCAGCATCAACACAAATGTTCTGATCTTACCATCAAAAACAATGATCTGATCTCACCATCAACAGCAATGATCAGATCTCACCATCAATACCAATGATTTGATCTCACCATCAACACCAATGATCTGATCACACCAATAATTTGATCTCACTATCAATACCAATGATCTGATCACACCATCAACACCAATTACCTTATCTCACCATCAACACCAATGATCAGATCTCACCATCAACACCAATGATTTGATCTCACCATCAACACCAATGATCTGATCACACCAATAATTTGATCTCACTATCAATACCAATGATCTGATCACACCATCAACAGCAATGATCTCATCTCACAATCAACACCAATGATTTGATCTCACCATCAACACCAATAATCAGATCACACCAATAATTTGATCTCACTATCAAAACAAATGATCTCATCTCACAATCAACATCAATGATTTGATCTCACCATCAACACCAATGATCTGATCACACCAATAATTTGATCTCACTATCAACATCAATGATCTGATCTCACCATCACAACCAAAGATCTTATCTCACCATTAATACCAATAATTTGATATCACCATCAATATCAATGATTTGATATCACCATTAAAACCAATGATCTGATCTCACCATTAACACCAATGATCTGATCCCACCACCAATACCAATGATTTGATCTCACTATCCACAAAAAGGATAGTTTGATCTCGCCATCTACACTTATGATCACATCATAAACACAAATGATTTGATCTCAACATCAACACCAATGATATGATCTGAATATCAAAACCAATAATGTGATCTCACCATCAATACCAATGATCTGATCTCAACATCAACACCAATGATCTGATCTAGCCATCAACACCAATTGTGTGATCTCACCACCAATACCAATAATATGATCTCACCATCAACACATTAATGATCTGATCTCACCATCAACACCAATGATTTGATCTCACCATCCACTAAAATGATAGTTTCATCTCACTATCAATACTTATGATAGTATGATCTAATCATAAACATGAATCATATGATCTCACAATCAAAACCAATTACCTTATCTCACCATTAATACCATTCATCTGATGTAATCATCAACACCAATGATTTCATCCAAACATTAAAACCAATGATCTGATATCACCATCAACACAAATGATCTGATCTCACAATTACCAAAAATGATCTGATCTAACCATCAACACCAATTATTTGATCTCACCATCAACACCAATAATCAGATCACACCAATAATTTGATCTCACTATCAAAACCAATGATCTGATCTCACCATCAACACCAATGATCTGATCTAACCATCAATACCAATGATTTGATCTCACCATCAATACCAATGATCTGATCTCACCATTAACACCAATGATCTGATCTCACCACCAATACCAATGATTTAATCTCAATATCCACAAAAATAATAATTTGATCTCGCCATCTACACTTATGATCACACCATAAACACAAATAATTTGATCTCACCACCAACAGCAATGATCTCATCTCACAATCAACATCAATGATTTGATCTCACCATCAACACCAATGATCTGATCACACCAATAATTTGATCTCAATATCAACATCAATGATCTGATCTCACCATCACAACCAATGATCTTATCTCACCATCAGTACCAATAATTTGATATCACCATCAATACCAATGATTTGATATCACCATTAAAACCAATGATCTGATCTCACCATCAACACCAATGACCTGATCTCACCATCATCACCAATGATCTGATCTCACCATCAACACCAATGATCTGATCTCACCACCAACACCAATGATCTGTTCTCACCATCAATACCAACGATTTGACCTCAACATCCAAAAAAAAAAGGATAGTTTTATCTCACCATCGACAATTATGATCTCATCATCAAGACAAATCATCTGATCTTACCATCAACAACAATAATGTGATCTCACCATCAACACCAATAGTGTGATCTCACGATCAACACCAATGATATGATCTCACCATCAATACCAATGATTTGATCTCACCATTAATAAAAATGATAGTTTCATCTCAGTATCAACACTTAAGACAATATGATCAAATCATCAACATCCATCATCTGATCTTACCATCAACACCATTGATTTGATCTCAGCATCAACACTAATAATCTGATCTCATGATCATCGCCAATGATCTGATCTCACCATCAACACCACTGATCTGATCTCACCATAAACACCATTGATCTGATCTCACTATCAACACCAATAATCTAATCTCACCATCAACATCAAGAATCTGATCTCACCATCAACACCAATGATCTGATCTCACTTTCAAAACCAATGATTTTACTTCACTATCAACACCAATGATCTGATCTCACCATCAAAACCAATGATCTGATCTCACCATCAATACCAATGATTTGATCTCACCATCAACAAAAAGGATAGTTTTATCTCATCATCAACCTTTATGATCACATCATCAATACAAATCACATGATCTTACCATCAACACCAACGACCTGATCTGAATCTCAACACTAATGACATTTTGATCTCACCATCAACACCAATGATCTAATCTCACCATAATCACCGTTGATGTCATCTCACCATCAATACCAATCATCTGATCTCATCATCAACACCAATGATCTTATCCAAACATCAACATCAGTGATCTAATCTCAGCATCAACACAAATGTTCTGATCTTACCATCAAAAACAATGATCTGATCTCATCATCAACACCAATGATCTGATCTCATCATCAACAACAATGATCTGATCTCACCATCAACACCAACGATCTCATCTCACAATTAACAAAAATAGTTTGATCTCACCATCAAAACCAATGGTCTGATCACACCAATAATTTGATCTCACTATCAACACCAATGGTCTGATCACACCAATCATCTGATCTCATCATCAACACCAATGATCTTATCCAAACATCAACATCAGTGATCTAATCTCAGCATCAACACAAATGTTCTGATCTTACCATCAAAAACAATGATCTGATCTCACCATCAACAGCAATGATCAGATCTCACCATCAATACCAATGATTTGATCTCACCATCAACACCAATGATCTGATCACACCAATAATTTGATCTCACTATCAATACCAATGATCTGATCACACCATCAACAGCAATGATCTTATCTCACAATCAACACCAATGATTTGATCTCACCATCAACACCAATAATCAGATCACACCAATAATTTGATCTCACTATCAAAACCAATGATCTGATCTCACCATCAACACCAATGATCTGATCTAACCATCAATACCAATGATCTGATCTCACCATTAACACCAATGATCTGATCTCACCACCAATACCAATGATTTAATCTCAATATCCACAAAAATGATAATTTGATCTCGCCATCTACATACACCATAAACACAAATAATTTGATCTCACCACCAACAGCAATGATCTCATCTCACAATCAACATCAATGATTTGATCTCACCATCCCCTAAAATGATAGTTTCATCCCACCATCAATACTTATGATAGTATGATCTCATCATCAACATCAATCATATGATCTCACCATCAACACCAATTACCTTATCTCACCATTAATACCATTCATCTGATGTCATCATCAACACCAATGATTTCATCCAAACATTAAAACCAATGATCTGATATCACCATCAACACCAATGATCTGGTCTCACAATTAACAAAAATGATCTGATCTAACCATCAACACCACTTATTTGATCTCACCATCAACACCAATGATCTGATCTCACCATCAACATCAATTATCTGATCTCACTATCAAAACCAATGATCTGATCTCACCATCAACACCAGTGATCTGATCATATTATCAACACCAATGATATATTGATTTCATTAATGACATCAATGAATATTGATCTCAACATCAACATCAATTATCTGATTTCACCATCAACACCAATGATATGATCTCACCATCAACATCAATAATCTGGTCATATCATCAACACCAATGATCTGATCTCACCATCAACACCAATGATCTGATCTCACCATTAACACCAATGACCCGATCTCACCATCTACACCAATGATCTGATCTCACCATCAACTCCAATGATCTGATCTCACCATCAATACCAATGATCTGATCTTACCAACAGCACCAATAATCTGATTTACCATCAACACCAATAATCTGATCATAATTATCATCAACACCAATGATATATTGATTTCAATATCGACACCAATAATATATTGATTTCACTATCGACACCAATAATCTGATCTCACCATCAACACCAATGATCTGATCTCACTATCGAAACCGATGATCTGATCTCACCATCAACACCAGTAATCTGATCATATCGTCAACACCAATGATATATTGATTTCATTATCGACACCAATGAGTATTGATCTCAACATCAACATCAATAATCTGATTTCACCATCAACACCAATGATATGATCTCACCATCAACATCAATAATCTGGTCATATCATCAACACCAATGATCTGATCTCACCATCAACACCAATGATCTGATCTCACCATCAACACCAATGATATGATCTTACCAACAACACCAATAATCTGATCATATCATCAACACCAATGATATATTGATTTCACTATCGACACCAATAATCTGATCTCACCGTCAACACCAATGATCTGATCTCACCATCAACACCAATGATCTGATCTCACGATCAACACCAATGATCTGATCTCACCATCAACACCAATAATCTTGTTCACCATCAAACCAATGATCTGATCTTACCATCAACACCAATGATCTGATCATATCATTAACACCAATGATATACTGATTTCACTATGGACACCAATGAGTATTGACCTCACCATCAACACCAATGATCTGATATATCCATCAACACCAAATCTATTTTGTTCTCACCATCAAGACCCATAATCTGATCTCACTATCGATACCAATGATATTTTGATCTGACCATCATTACCAATGACATGATCTTACCATCAATGTCACAAATCCCAGACTGGGAGATGTAATAATTATAACAGGACAACAATCACGAACGAACACGTATAACACTTAACAGAACAACCCATCAGACTCACACATTTATTACACATAAAGATAAAGATAACAGTGCAATAACATACATTATATTATTTTAATCAACTGCCGTCCAACGGCCTTCTTTCCCTCAAGCACTCTTCCTCGGGTCCACAACCCGGTAGTTACTTTTAAATACACTTCGGCTTCAGCCTCTCCACTCAATGTCTTAATAACACAGTATTTCTTTCGCACCGCAGTCTCTCAATAGCACCTCCCTATGGCAATAACCTCTGAGCATTCCAAGAGCTCCTCACATGGCAATAGCACGTTAATAGTTCAATTCATATTAATATCACAATAGCACACTCGTATATCACTATCACATGTAGTACATCTTAAGAGCACATTAACAATTATATACACATCCCTGTCTGTGGCCAGACTGCCACGACTCATGCGCCCCTCCTGTCCTGCTCGACAGCTTCACTCCAATGGCCTATGCGTAGCCTTCGGCCCTATGCTGGCCTATCCCCTGTGCTAGTTCGCTTACCGCGGGTGGCGTCTTTGCCCGACCCCGGCACCAGTCATCACTGGAAAACACACAACAATCTCCCGACTGCTCTGATCTCACGTCTGTCCCCTGGGACCTCTTAACTTGCAGTGATTGTCAGTACAGCGCTCTCGCCTCATGCCGACCCCCCAACTCACAACATTTCACGCTTTAACGTTAACTAACAGAAGTCAATATAGGTGAGCAGCCTCACTATCCCGTGAGTCAATCCTACACGTCCATGCCCCCGTAATCCTTGAATCCCGCTCACTCCACTCGTGACAATCAACACTAATGATCTTATCTCACCATCAACACCGATGATCGTATCTCAACATCTACACCAACGATTTACTCTTACTATCAACACTAATGATTTGATTTCACCACCAACAGCAATGATGTGATCTCAAATCAAAACCAATGCTGGACATATCTCACCGTCAATGCCAATGATCTGACCATTAAGACCAGTGATATTTGAATCTCCCCCCTAACGTCAATGATCGGATCACATTATTAACATCTATGATATTTTCATCTCACCATCAACATTATTAATTTGATCTCACCGTTAACAAAAACGATAATTTGAGCTTATCATCAACCCCAAGTTCCTGATCTCATCATTGCCATCAGTTATATTTTGATCTAAAAAATCAACAATGATCATCTGATGTCACCCTCAACACCAACGATACATTGATCTCAGCATCGATACCAATAATAGTTGGATCTCACCATCATCACCAATAATCTAATCTTAACAATGATCTAATATCACCATCAACACTAATGATTCTATTTGCAAGATGTGGGAGAAAAAAATCAATTTTCTGTTTTTTCTCTTGTCCAAACCTTTTAAATTTGCCTTATGGCGGTACCAAGCCCGCAACCTTATACTTTTGTCAGGAATCCAGAGGGAAAAGGTTTTATATTCAGGTACTGCTTTATTATACATTAGCTCCACAACCGTTATTTCATTGGTCCTGTAAAGGACAGCTACTGGCCCAAATATAAGTCTAGAAAACAATTGCTTTATGTGCAAGAAAATCTCTGGCTGTACTATAAGAGTTGTTTTCTTTATTTTTCAACTTCAAACAAAAATGCATCCAGAAACATAAATCAGCCCGGCCATCTTGAATATTTGCAATGCTGCAATGGCTTAATATTATTTCACGTAGGTCCTATATCTGTTCTATGATTATGCCACCTGAAACTCAGAAATTCGGGATGAGGCGCAAGACATTTTAGAATCTCTCTTTCAATAATTACGTGTATATTTTATAATTTGCATCCGAGTGCATTTCATCCGGACTAAGCTCAAGACGGTTCTGTAAATCAGAGGGTGGGACCAGGGCGAGGGCGGGGGGTTAAAATATTGTAGTGTGAGTATAGTGAGAAAAATCGGCACTGACAGGATAAAACTGTTTCCAAATTTTTAAGGTCTTTTCACTGAAATATTGCCGCGCCAGAATTTTTTAGATTGTCCGGTGACATAGTAGACATCATGGAACTTATATTTTTAGAAACTTCAAGGAAGAGTATCAACCCACTATCAGGCAATTTTTCATAACTATTCGATATGAATTCCTTGGTGGACCTTTCTTGATATAGTTACATTGAATTGAATAATGGCCAAAAGCAGGCAAATAAATATTAAGTTCTATGTCAATTATGGCTAACTCTTGCAAATCGAGTTGACAAACAAAAGACCAATAGGCAGACTGACTAACTCTTTCGTGGCCATCCAAATTCCATGTCAAGTTCACGTACCAAGTTGCTTTGATCTTTGCATGGACAATAATGTCTTGATCAAAAGTTATGGAATAAGTAGCTGTATAAAATAAAAGACATGTTATGTTTACTATTTACCCTGAATTGTCCGTGTCGATATATTTTGTACAAAATTCTAAAATCAGTGCTTCTTGAAGCAGGTGAAATCTTTTAAATATGGGCCAGTGGACGATGATGGTATAAAGTTCATACTGATTCATACATACACGGTCTAAATGAGTGTATCATTTGTAAGACAACTGTATGTCTGACCCTATTGGGGGTCTCATTTTATCAACGTTATATTTTGTCTCAGAATTTGAATTTGGTTTTATGTTGTGCATTATTCTATGTCATCTTTTTTTTTTCGTCAGAGTAATCGTGCATGTAAAAAATGATGTGAAGAATGGAGGACATCACATTATCATTCTACCACAGGGATAAAAACATGAAGATTGAAGGCAACGACCAAGAAAGACAGACACGGCCAGAACAGAACAATCATAAGAAATACCACACAATAGATTGCAAAATGAAACGATTTTTATTAATATTATTATTTTTTTTTATTCATTCAGAATTTCAATATCTGTTTTCCGTGTTGATTGACACCAATAAAGTTATGTATGTAAGCAAACCCTTTTTTTTTTTTTTTTGCTTTCGAGACTGTCACTGTAGCGACAGCAGAGCGCTGTTACATAGTCTGTAGTGGTATCAGAGGTCGTGTGAATTATGCTCATGCTTGTATTTAGTTGAATGTGCCTATGTGTATTCATTTTTGTTGTTGTTGTTTGTTGTCTTCTTGTTTTAGGTTTATCCCATGCTACACGGCGTTTTGTCTACTTTCTTGAATTTTCATCTCGAAATAATAATTTAAAATACAAAACAACAAAAATTAAAATAATAAAAAAAAAATACGCACAAAATAGGCACATTTTATAAGAGAACAGCGAGTCACGAATCACGAGACGAGTCCCGAAGTTCCACATGAAATTCTCACTTGCGCATTTACTATTTTCTTTCATTTCATGGATAGTCCAGTAGCGGTACATACAGTTTCTTTGAGAATCTGAGAAAGAAATTTAAAGAAAAAAAAACATACCAGGCAATGGATCCTGTGACTCAACAGAATGCTAAAACATTAAAGAGGTGGAAGAAAGAAAAAAATAAAAGGAAGCGCTGAGAGATGATCACGTTGGGTTGTGCCACGTTAACATGGATTGAAATTCACAAAGAGGAATAAGCTTTTTTAAAGAGGAAGGGGGGGTGAGCACATCATTATTCATGAATAACACTACTGGTGCTGAAATAAACATGAGATCCCAAAGGTCAAGGACAAGATCCGTGAAAAGATTCTGTTATGATAAAACTGAATCAAAATTTTCATACCAGACAGTGGCTCACACGGCCATCTTGTTAATATAGAATGGTACTCAGAAGGTTAGAGCTGGCTATGGACTGCCTCGCTACTAATGGTTGAAACTCTTAGAGTATCTGGGTGGCCCGCCATTAGAAAATAGCGACTGTCTACACTCCATCCAGTACTTGTTTCATGGTTGTTATCTTTTACAACTTGCCAACATCTGCCCCTAAACGAGTCCAGGGCATTCTCAGTCCAGTCACGTGTCTGGCGTGCACAACAAGTTGCTCTAAAACTTGTCCTGGATCTTAACTTTATTTAAATTTGTACAAAAATTTAGGCTAAATAGTTCTTCAAATAAAATGAACATCTCTCTGGTATTGTTCTTAATACTGTCATTATCGGGTGACGTGGAGCTCAACCCTGGACCCCAGACCAGATTCCCCCCTTGCCCCGTTTGCCTTAAAAAATGTACCTGGAAAACGAGGGCCATCGCATGTGATAGTTGTGACCGCTGGTACCACATCGACTGTATGGGAATAAACTCAGTAATGTATGAAATACTGGGCAATAGCAGTGCCGCATGGGAATGTATCCAGTGTGGCATGCCAAATTTTAGTTCCAGCTTATTCACTGATTTTCAATTAAACTTAGACTGTAGTAGATCAAGATCCCACAATAGTTTTGATATCTTACAACATTTAGATACTAATAAAAGTAACACAGAAATACCAATCTTTGAACCAAAATGTTCGTCAACCCTACACCCCAAATCCAAGAAAAAAGGGCCAGCCAAAGAGAAAACTACGTTCAGAACCCAGGTTATAAATTTTCAAAGCATTTGGAATAAGAAAGAAGAACTGAGCTCACTTCTGAACGAAACTAAACCTGATGTAATCATGGGAACAGAAACATGGCTAAACGAAAATATAAAAACCAGTGAAATTTCGATTAACGATGATTATGAAATCTACAGAAATGATAGGAAGAAGAGAAGGGGAGGTGGGGTCTTGATAGCAGTGAAGAAGAACTTAGTTAGTGAAAAAATACCTAGTGAGGAAGCAGGAGAAACTGTTTTCTGTAAGATTAGTGTGAAGGTTAAACCTCCTCTTGTTGTGGGTGCAGTCTATCGACCTCCTAGTAGTGACTTGGAAACTATTAAGAACATTTGTAATGAACTTCTCAGTGCCTACCAAAAGAACAAAAAGGCTACCATCTGGATAGGAGGAGATTTCAATTTACCTGATATAAACTGGGAAGAAGGAAATGTGAACAGTTGCCAAAACTTAAGAGAAATAAATGACCTATTTTTAGACAGTACTGCGGATATAGGCATAGAGCAAGCAGTAAAATAGACCACTCGAGGAGATGCACTGTTAGACCTATTTTTTACTAATTTCCTTAACCTTACAAGAGAGATCAAAATTCTTCCGGGACTAGGGGACCATGACATAGTCCAGATTGATTCAGAACTGAAACCCTTTAAGAAAAGACCTATTAGGCGACAGATTTACCTATGGAATCAGACAGACGAAAATAATTTGAAAAGGGAGGCAGTAACTTTTGGCAGTTTTTTCATGAAATACCATTCTTCAAAAACTGACGCAAACAAACTCTGGGACTGTATTAAGTTAAATATGAACATGATCATGGAAAATGTCCCAACCAAAATGTCATCCACAAAAATTCATCAACCCTGGATAAATACTTTAACGAAAAGATTAGTTCGGAAAAAACATAAATGGTTAAAAAAAATGAAACAGTGCAACTCCGAACGAGTGAAAAACAAATATCTAGAAATTAAAAGATTGACACAGAAAGAATGCCGGAAAGCTCATAATAATTATATCCATGAGATGATAAGTGATACATCTGATAACAGTAAAAAACTTTGGAGGTATGTGAAAAGTAAAAATAAAGAAAACTTAGGAGTAGCCGCACTGAACGATGAGAGAGGACACCCACAGCAAGATGCCCAAAAAAGAGCCAATATCTTAAATACTCAATTTTGTAAGGTCTTTTCCGACCCAGGGGGTGTCTTCTCGGGAGAGCTGAGTGGTGCCAAACTGCCGGATATGGATGAAATATATGTCACAGAAAATGGAGTACTGAAACTTTTGGAAAACCTTAACGAAAATAAAGCTACAGGGCCTGATGGAATTCCCGCCAAATTACTGAAACTCTGTGCTAAGGAAATTGCCCCACTTTGTTCTTTAGAGCTTCAATTGAACAAGGAAAAATACCGGAAGACTAGAAAAAAGCAAATGTAGTAACCATTTTTAAGAAAGGAAATAGAGCTAGTCCTGAAAATTATAGACCAGTCTCCCTGGCATCAATATCTTGTAAACTTTTAGGGCATATCTTGCACACCAGCATCATGAAGCATCTCGGGAGACACTCAGTTTTAACACATGTACAGCATGGTTTTAGAAAACACAGGTCGTGTGAGTCCCAGCTGGTCACAACTTGCAAAGATTTTGTTAATAACTTGAATAACAACAGGCAGACTGATACCATCTTATTAGATTTCAGTAAAGCCTTCGATAAAGTGCACCATGCTAGTCTCTTGATTAAACTAAACCGTTATGGAGTTAGACACATTACTTTGAAGTGGATTAAGTCTTTCTTAGAAAACAGAACACAGATAGTCGTCGTTGACGGAAAGTCATCTAATCCTGCAGCTGTTCTCTCGGGAGTACCCCAGGGTACTGTAGTGGGCCCCTCACTATTCCTAGTTTATATTAACGATATGCCAAGTAAGATCTCTCCGGGCACTAAATTACGACTGTTTGCTGATGATAGCCTTCTTTATAGAATAATAAACTCAAAAGAAGATACAGAAATCCTACAGAAAGATCTAGACAGTCTACAAAAATGGGAGAGGGACTGGCGCATGGAATTCCACCCCAATAAATGCCAAGTCCTGAGAATTTCAAATAAAAACCACAACATCACCTCAGACTACTTTACACACGACGAAAAATTGAGCGAAACATATATATATATATGGCCTTTAGCGTCTTTACAGACGGTCTTAGCAGCTAGAATATTCACTTTCACTTTGACTGACAGCTTCTCTCGTGGCTTATTCTACCAATGTTTGACCCGAGAGTGCGATGGCAGTGATTGCAGGTCAGTCTTTTGGGTTCACTTTGGCGAGTGTTTTCATTCCGCCTCTGTCGTTTTGTCAGGTATGTTTCTTTTGCCTTGAAGTCTATTGCGAGCGTGCCACTGCGCAATTTTTGTCTCCATCTGCTTCGATCATTTGCAAGGTTCTCCCATTCATTGGGGTCGATGTTGAATGCTTTCATCGTGACCTTGCAAGTGTCTTTGAATCGCAGATGTGGCCTACCTCTGGGTCGGTTGCCAGTAGCAAGTTCCCCGTAGAGAATTTGTCTGGGGATGCGATCATTTTCCATACGGTGGAGATGTCCAAGCCACCGCAGTCTTTTTTTGCCTAGGAGAGCCTGAGTTGATGGAATGTTGGCTCGGCTCAGAACTTCGATATTTGAGATCCTGTCTTGCCACTTGATCTTGAGAATTTTGCGTAGGCAGCGCAGGTGGAAGGAGTTGAGGGATCTTTCATGTTTGGAGTAGGTGGTCCATGTCTCTGAGCCATACAGCAGGGTGCTTAGGACGCAAGTTTGGTACACGAGTACCTTTGTTTTGATGGTCAGCTTGCTATTGTTCCACACCCTTTTTGAGAGTTTGCCAAAAGCTGTGGCCGCCTTTCCTATTCTGGCATTTATTTCAGTTGTTATGTCTGTGCTACCACTGATGGTTGAGCCTAGGTAGCAGAATTTTCCCACTTGCTCCAGAGGAGAGCCATTCAGCATGATTGGGTTGGGGTTTCTCAAGCCTTGTGTCAAAACTACAGTTTTTGAGACACTGATCCTTAGCATGAATTTGTCACAGGCTTTGGCAAGGCTATTGATGAGAGCCTGGAGCGTGATTTCATCGTGGGCCACGATTGCAGCATCATCTGCGAAGAGGAGCTCTTGTAACATAATATGCTCTGTACGAGATTTTGCTTTTAGTCTGGCAACATTAAAAATGGAGCCGTCCACTCTGGTGTTAATAAGTACTCCACCTGAACATTGACCAAAGGCATTCTTGAGTAGGGCTGCAAAATATATACCAAATAAGGTAGGAGCAAGAACACATCCCTGCTTCACACCGCTGTTTACAGCAAATGAATTGGATGTGCAGCCCTCAAAGTTGACACATGCCCTCATGTCAGTGTGGAAGGATGCAATAAGTTTTAGCAATGTTGGTGGACAGCCTATGGATTTAAGGACTGCATACAGGCCAGATCGGCTTACGGTGTCGAAAGCCTTTGTTAGGTCCACAAAGCATGTTATAAGCGGCCTGTTTTGTTCTTTACATTTTTCTTGGATTTGCCGAAGTGCAAATATCATGTCAATAATTGATCGTTTGCTTCGAAAGCCACATTGTGTTTCTGGTAAGACTTTTTCCGCCAGTTGTTGAAGGCGGCAGAGGATGACGCGAGCAAAAGCCTTTCCAGTAATGCTGAGGAGGGATATGCCTCGATAGTTGTTGCAGTCGCCTTTGTCTCCTTTGTTCTTGTAAAGTGTGACAATTTTGGCGTCTCTCATATCATGTGGTATCACGCCTTCTTTCCAACACTGCAGTAACAGATTATACAGGTGTGGTAATAGTGGGCCTTTTAGGTCTTTTAATACCTCTGCAGGAATGTTGTCACTTCCTGTGGCTTTTCCAGCAGACAGGTGGTCGATTGCATTGGAAAGCTCGACTAAGGAAGGTTCAGCGTCAAGTTCGGCCATTATTGGCAGTTTTTGGAGGTGTTCCTCAAAATCTGGTGGAATATTTTTCTCAGTTGAATACAACAGAGAGTAATGCTCTACCCACCTATTCAGTTGTTCATTTTTATCTGTGATGGGTTCACCATTTACAGACTTAAGTGGGGCGCTTTTGGTGATGATTGGCCCAAGAGCTACTTTCATCTGACTAAAGGCGGTTTTCATATCTCCCTTTTCATTTGCCTCTTGTATGCTGTTACACAAGTCTGTCCAGTATTTGTTGGCGCAACGTCTTACCTCCAGCTGAAGTTTAGCTTTTGCATTTTTCAAACAAGTTTTTGTACTCTGATTGCAATTTTTGTTATACTCATTGAAAGCAGATTTCTTTTGCTCAATGAGAGGTAGGAGAATTTCACTGTTCTGGGCTACCCAGTCGTTGTTTGAAACTTTATGCTGTCCAAAAGACTTGATGGCACAGTCATGAATTTTTGAACTGAGAGTGTTCCATGTTTCATCTACCGAGTCACATTGGGTGACATTATCCATGCTTTCAGCAAATAACTTTTCAAATGACTTTCTATTTGATTCATCTCTGATTGCTGTTACATTGATCTTAGGGATTGAAGGGGCTTTTGATCTGTATATTTTCTTGGCCGAAATTTTGATTTTGCTGACTACCAGTGCATGGTCGGTGTCACAGTCAGCACTGTGGAGGGAACGAGTTATTTTTATACAGCCCAAACTCTTCCTCCTTGAGAGAATAAGATCTAATTGATGCCAATGGCCAGACCTGGGATGGCGCCATGATGTTCTTTGGCATCTCTTAAGGTCAAAGTACGTGTTTGTAACACATAATGAGTTTACGGAGCATAGCTCCAGAAGGCGCTGCCCGTTTTCGTTGATGTTGCCAATGCCGAAGTGCCCAATGCACTTTGGCCATGCGGAGTGATCTGCTCCCACTCGAGCGTTAAAGTCACCCAGAATTAGCAGGCCTTCGGTGAGAGGGATGTTGTGGAGAGTCCTCTGCAATGCCTCGTAGAAAATGTCTTTGGTTTCGTCAGAGGAGGTAAGTGTTGGGGCATAGACACAGATAATGTTGGTAAAACCAGACCGGGTGTTCAGTCTGAGTGTCATGGTGCGTTCTGACACTCCAATTGGAGTTGCGATCGAATTGATAAGGGAGTTTTTTACGGCGAAGCCCACGCCGTGGATTCTCGGCTGTTCGCTGCTAAGGCCCTGCCAGAAGAAGGTGTAGTTTTCTTCTTTGACTGACCCGGAGTCGGGAAGTCGAGTTTCTTGAAGGGCAGCGATGTCGATGTTTAGTAGCTGAAGTTCTCGATCAATAATTTGGGATTTCCTGATGGAGTCAATATCAGTGAGATCTTGCTGTTGCAAGCCTGGGCGCATTGTTCTGACGTTCCAGGTACCAAGTTTTAGTATTTTTCTGTTTTTGCCAGGTGCACACTTTACGTCAGCTTTTTGACTTTTGGTCTAGCTCCAACCACCTTATGAAGCAGGCTGACGTGGCGGAACAACACCCAACTGCCTGGGGGCTGCCCAGGTTACGGCGGGCGGTAGTTGATCAATGCAGCTGAAAAGCCGCTCCCACCGACAGAGGGGACCCCTGGCGCTCATCCGTACGCCAAATGGATTGAGCTTATCACCGGTAACTGCCACCTCCCGTGTTGTGCCCATCCGTAACGGATGGCTGGAGTGTCCTCTCCAAATCGGAAATGGGTGGGCTTATAGAGGAGAGACAGACGCTTGCCAAGCCCGAGCAAACGCCTCCTCGTTTTGCTGCCTTGCCTGGGCTATTTTTAAGAGATGGTACTTTGCCCAGAGGCACCACCCCTCTCTCTGCCATTCTAGTTAAACCCAAGGGAGAGACCAGGTCAATACATTTGGAACTAGTCCGGCTGCAGGAGATGCTGGAAGCCAGTTTGATGCAGTTCTCCCTGACAACCACCTTCGGGTCTCCACTCCTGATTTTCTGTCTGGGTTTACTCCCATAGCCTTTGCTATCATAGCAACACACAAGGCAGTGTGGTATTTGTATTCAGGGTTACCTTCCCCTAGTCTTCCTCTCTCCCGAGATGACCCACAAGACAGTGGGGGGAGCGAAACATATGAGGCTAAATATTTGGGTGTAACATTGGACAGAAAACTTACATGGAGCCAACATATTAATATCACATGTAACAAAGCAAACAGCATACTAGCATTTCTGAAAAGGAACATCTCTAACTGCGATAGGAAAGTAAATGAGAAATGCTATAACACCTTTGTGAGGCCCTCCCTAGAGTATGGCTGCAGTGTTTGGGACCCCCACTGTCGAATAAACATAGACCAACTGGAAAGGGTCCAGAGGAGAGCTGCCCGCTTTGTGACGAATGACTATACTAGAAGTAGTAGTGTAAATAAAATGATGAGAGACCTTCAGTCGACACCATTAGAAGAGAGGAGAGCAAAAAACAAAGTAAAAATATTTTATAAGGGCAGGGAAGGAAATATCCATATCCCACTGAACCACCTCACCATTAATACCAGAGGCAACAGAAGGAATAATACAAAATATAACATCCCAAGCTCACGAGTTAACAGCCATCTTTATTCTTTTTACCCTAGTGTCATCAGGATGTGGAACAACCTCCCGGCAGAAGTCCAAACATTACCGTCTGCAACGACTTTCGACAATGAATTAAAGAACATTATTATCCGTTGCAGCTACCATTGTAACTAAAGTGCGGGTTGTATTTCTGTGCACAATCTGGAAACCAAGAGATATTTATACCAGAGTTATATATATAAAAGATTTTACACAACTAATATATTTTTAATTGGTCTTAACATCTATGAAGGTTTTACCCTGCTTTTAGCCTCAGAGGAGCGACGTTGAGTCGCATATAGTAGTGCAGTTGGGGAATCGTCTTCTAGACGTACCAACTATAAAAGAAGAAGAAGAAACTGTCGTAAGATTTATTACTAATTCTGATTCAAACTCTTAAGGATATAATACAATATTAAGCCGATGCAGACCTTGATATGTTACCTATGTAAAAGAAAACGACAACAATAACAACAACAACAACAACAACAAAATATTGTGTCTCATATTAACAGTATTGTGGATCAAAAGTAATTGTATTAAAATAACCGTTTTCAGTCTCTTAAAGTGAAGTGACAAGATGCATTGCTCGTCTTGATGTACTTATCCAACTACCAAATAATTGTATTATGCGTACGTGTGTGTGAGTTTGTGAGTGCGTGTGCGTGTGGTGTGCGTGCGCGAATGTATGTGAACGAGATGCACCTTTGTGTACACTGTACAGTGGTCTCAAAGTACAGACAAACTGTGGGTATTTGTATCGACTGTAACGTATTTGAATTACTTGATCAGTACTGTTAATGATTGTACTGAAGTCGATGTGACACCATGACACTTTCATAGTTGCCCACATAATTGTGAAAAGACCAGAGGGTCAATGGTCGCGGCAGCGGCGCCTTTCGGTCTGGTAACCTCGTCCAAAAGTTCATTGACACGTCATGGTCTCTCCCCCCCCCCCCTTTCAACCACTTCAAGTAGTCCTAACAATATTGAATGGAATTAAAAGGGAATTTGGGGGGGGGGGGGAGGGGGTTGTATTATTACACATCAAAAGCATTGAATTTTGACACAGCACACTCGGTCCGAGTAAGTGAAAGATAATCTTTCGGTTAAATGACTTTACTGCAAGATTTTCTTTACCCATAAACAGGTATTAACTTATAAGGAATATAGAAGGATTATGGCGGGACTGTACAACCCGTTCATAGAAAGAGGAATTCCTTGTTATCTGCTTCCGGTTTACGTTCCACTGTAGTAGGTAGTTGTAATTGTAATAAAAACAAAAAAGGGATCTGTATTGCTCTGTTACTAGCACACTTTCCTCCCAAAGTTTCATTTTAAATGTTAATATTCAATTAAATATTCAATATACTTTATTTGCTGACAAGATTTAATCGTTAATTGTACATTTCCTATGCCTCTTTGCCACACGCTTTTGGTGTGATGCACACCAAAAAGCTTATGTGGTTCTTCCCATGAGCCATTGCTGGTGCTAACATTATTACATAAAGTTGAAATTCAGTGAAAAAAAAAAATACTTGCTACGTTGTTCACAAGGTGTTGGCTGCAATTGCATTTAATGAAGCAATACAATTACCTAGATGATTCTAGCCCTACAGCTGTCTCTTTCACATGATAACGGAAACAATGATAGAAGAGAAGAGTAGTGCCGCAAGCTTGTGCATGCATGACAGCATGTCACTTCGGTCGGCTGCCAATTTGCTTCCCATTCCATTCCAATATCACACGTTTACAGAAACCCGATTGTAACAGTTGAAGTGATGTACAGCACGTCACTTTTGTGTGGGTATAATTATGTTATGTGAATTACTTCCCTTTAAAAACGAAACTGTTACAATTGTTATTACATAAAATATGGGATGCTTCGAACAATGAATACTAAGTTTATTTACGAACAATGAACAGATTGATATCTACAAAACACTATCTGTGATCGGTAGGAAGGCATAACACGAATATGGATTTGCACACAACAGAAACAACTTGGTACCACGCACACACACACACACGCACCCACACACCCACACACCCACACACACACACACACTCCACACACACACATACACATACACGCATAAACACACACACACGCACACGCACACACACCCTCACACACACACACACCCGCCCATACATACACACACACACACGCACGCACACACACTCACCCCACACATACTCCACTCATTCACTTGCATGGCTCCTATTTATACCAATTCTCACAGAAAACTTCCGAACCGGCTTGGCCCCCAAGCTGGCCCGATCTAGATCTAGTTAGTTCGATAGATCCATCCAGTCAAACAATAACACGCCATTGGGTGACACCATCTCAAGGCCAACCTTGCGTAAACAACTAATTCCTAAAAAGGAACGGGGGAAGTGGTCGTGGGGAGGGAGGGGGGGGGTAGGAGACTAGGGGGAGCTCGTTCATTAATCTGCCTGCCCTTCAACAGTTACGATGGATGAAGGCCACTTAGGGTGTAAATTCAAAATTATACCAATATAAAATTAATACGCTAATAATTTGCGGTGACAGATATATCATTGATTGCACCAATGTGATAGTGAATGCATTGTTTTTGGGGTACCGATGCGTCTGTGATGTTTCTATTTCTTAGATTATATGATTCCCGACGCCTTCATAACATTGAAAAGATAATCTGTATGGAGAAAAACGTTTCGCTGTGAGTGTCGTTATATCACAGATAATTATCTGGTTTTTGATTTGTTTTAAATTTCACCAGTGATGCAACTTGTGACATTACCACAACTTCCACAATTATTACTATTAGTACAGCTACTACTGTAATTCGTTTCAAAAAAAAAAAACGGTTCCTGTGAGTATCGGTTTTGCGTATGTACCGATTCTTTAGAAATTTTGCATGTGGCCCTGATCCGTTGAGTATTGAATCCTCTATTTTCCTTTTGTCCTTTTAACTTAAACTCCCTGCATTTGAACATCTTCTAGAAAGCTGGGGTTTAGATAAAAAAAACGAATGGATTTTCTTTGACAAGACAGATCAGCCTTGGGTTGACATTATTTTGTCTCTTCTTCTTCGATGGTTTCTTCTATCGCACGTACTGTTGGCAGCCCATTAGTCCCTATATTTGTTGACAAAGAAGACCAACACACCCCATACCACGATGAAGGGAAGACAAAAAAAAAAAAAAATCACCCCGTGACCAATGACTTACCTGTGAGACATGTGTATAGTGGCGTGCGACTTTCTAGATACAGCGAGCGACGAATGTCGTGTAACTTTCTTGTCTGTGGCTGGATTTGTAGCCATCGCCAAGCTGATGTGCTTTTCTCTGTGTGTGTCACGAGCTGAGTTAAGGTCTTTGGGATATAACGTCGACTGCACGAGAGGCAGCTAACTCACACTCGGACTAATACAATCAAACAGACAAGAAATTAACCAAAGTATATGTTTGTCAGGCCGTAGGAGGAAAAGAAAAAAATGACAAAATTCAAAGATGGAAGATTGAACTATCCAGCTTCAGTTTCGAAATTGTCTACCGGCCGGGGATGGACAACAATGGACCGGACTGCTTATCCCGTGCATATTGTGGGGCATCCTCACACTCTGTGGATCTGAAAAGACTTCATGAAACATTGAGCCACCCTGGTGTTACAAGGATGTTTCACTTTGTGCAATCTAAAAAGCTTCCATTCTCACTAGAAGATGTCAGGACAATGACAGCTAACTGTAAAACCTGTGCTGAGCTGAAACCAGCATTCTACAGACCTCCCCAAGCTCAGTTGATCAAGGCTACTCAGCCGTTCGAGAGACTCAGCATTGATTTCAAGGGACCTCTACCATCAGCAACGCACAACAAATATATGCTTACTGTCGTGGATGAGTATTCGCGTTTTCCATTCGCATTTCCTTGTGCTGATACCTCTGCTTCTACTGTCATCAAATGCCTCTCTCAGCTTTTTGCCATTTTTGGAATGCCATCATTTATTCACAGTGTTAGAGGGTCAGCATTTCTGTCAGAGGAATTAAGATCCTTTTTACATCAGAAAGGAGAAGCAACAAGTCGTACAACTCCATATAACCCTCGTTGCAATGGTCAGGTGGAGAGGCTGAATGGGACACTCTGGAAAGCTATTACTTTATCCCTCAAGTCTCAGGACTTGCCTGTCAGTCAGTGGGAAAAAGTGCTTGCAGACGCTCTTCACTCGATCAGGTCCCTCTTGTGCACGGGTACAAACGAGACTCCCCATGAACGCCTCTTTTCATACAACCTTAAGTCTACAATGGGGACATCTATGCCCAATTGGTTGCTATCTCCTGGACCCGTGTACATGAAGAAGAATATCCGATCGTTCAAGTACGACTCTATGGTCGACGAAGTAGAACTTCTAGACTGCAATCCCCAATACGCACATGTGCGACTATCTGATGGGCGAGAAACAAGTGTGTCACTGAGACAGCTGGCTCCGATTCCAGAGACGTCGTCTGATCCGAAAACCACGTAACCCCGCAAAAAGGAATTTTGAGGACCATTGAAACTCGTGATGGGCATACTAATGAACTTCAAGTCACGAACGCACCTGGGACTAATGGTGAACGTACTGAGAATATTTCTACGAACAATTTGGAAACTGACACTGCTAATCTAAAGGTGGAACAGCAAGAACAGAAGCCACCTCAGGATCAAAACATTCAACAGAGACAATCAGTTAATTACTTCAGAACCAGACTCTACAATTTACGAAGTAGAGAAGTCTAAGAACATTGTGTGCACAAACAGTTTACTCACCGCGTTCTATTTTCTAGCGGGGAAGAATGTTGTGAAAATATTGTGCATTACCGTTGCAGCGTTGTTGAGTCTTTATTGCATTATATGTTTCCTTGTTCTCTTTCTGTTTCAGATTGTTACTGTTGACAGCTGAATCTGTCAAAAGAAGTTGAATAAAGCCGTATTTCCGTATTGGCAATTATGTTCTGCGAACTCTGTTAATCCTTAACGTCTAGTCCGATCTTTGTCATCATCATATGTCACTAACTCATTCCCACCGATACAACACTGTCTAGATTCCCAGCGGGGTTACTCCGCTGCTAAATTAGTTCGGCAATCTTATTGGCCGAACACCTCCAGCCTGGTGTGTTAATCTCCGCACTATTACTAATCAGTTAACGTGCAAAACATGTCTAGTCATACCTAGCAATGTCGGCAATTAATACCTTATCTCACCCCTACTCCGTTACTTCTAATCACGAACATCTAAACCCAAAGCGTGAATCTAATATTTTAACTTTGTAATTTCCTACTCACAAACAATAATTCGCGGGGACCCTTCAAGGCCACAAGCCAGTTTCTCATGGCCCTGACAAGAAAACAACTCACGGCCCTGTGTGACATTTCATTACTATCGACTTTTGACAGTGTGACGGCTTTCCTTTGTTGAAATGTGGTCATCGACATTAAGTCATCTAAAATAACAAATGGCTTGCAGCTAATGGCGGACAACTCTCTCTGTCTGACCCATGCCTTAGATGCCCAGTGTGTAGCGAGTACATGGCATAACCTAGAGGTGTCCCAAAATCCTGAAAGTCAATATTCTATTAAGGCAACCCACTGTCATATCACAACTACATGTAAAACTTCAGAAAAAAATACACCAAGAAATAAGGCCGGCTCTGAGAAAATGGGACTATGCCGAAACGAGGTTATGAGACACCGAGGTTCAAAGTTAGAAAGTATGTTTGTAAATACACCATGACAACCATTGTTTTTGTTTTCAAATTAGTCCCTCGCGGATTTTAACGTTACTTGTGATGAAACAGATGAAGCTTTACTTTAAAAATATGGCCACGTTTTCACAAAAATATTTTAATGTGGACACATTTCAAATTCTTTGTGGTTTGCCTGTACGCTAAACGTTGTCTGCAATTAGAGAGATGGCGTACCGAAATTCCTGCTAATCGACAGCCACGCAGCCAGGGATAGGTTCATCGCGGAATGCCGTTTGGGGTGAAGTTTTTGTTTATACTGGATCTAAATTGGATTCGTCCGAGTAACGGACAATGAATTTGTTCCAATGCTCTTTTATCAGCAGTCAGTCATGTTAGTGACACGGAATTGTTCTAAGCACGTGGATTTTTCTTCCTGCAGCTTGTATCTGTATACGACAATGAGAAAAGGAAAATACTACTGGGATTTATCCAAGTTGGAATCAGTAGTCTTGTTTTGCAATAGAAAGCTTTGAGACTATAGTCGTTCACTCATTATCAATGACTAGATCTCTTTTAACGTAAGAATTCATGTAACATCTCGAAATAGGTCTAGATCTAACACTTTTATAGCACTTTTGACCAGACATTTTTTCCTTCAAGTGGCCGATACTCACGGTCATCACAGGCAGGGTATGTCTAAGCATACCGAAGGACAAATTGGAACACACTGCATACCCAGTGGCCTAGAAATAATTCGGCTGTATGCCAACTGCTGTTCACGTTGTGTTTTAGTGATGCCAAATCGCAGACCGGTACACTTCTTGGTGTAAAAAACAATTTGTGTGCATCAGATTTCGTTGCACCTGAAACTTATTTAATAAAACCTAGATCTAATAGAAAATACAGTGTAGCTGCCTTTCATCTGTCTTTACATGATAATACTCTTAATTTTGATCTTTTGATGTATTGATACAAAGACAGTTTAATATTTGCACTCATAAGGTCTGTGCAGGTCACTTATTGACTGACTGACACGATTAATTTAATAAAAGAGAAATAGTATGTTGAGGATTAATTAAGTTCTAGTTTTCTAAATAAGTGGGAGAATATTGATATGTTATAATAATCTTACAGACAGTAGAACATTCTCTCAGCCACTATCTTTTATAATGGTGCATCCTCACCAGACAGAGTTACTTTTTAAATGAAAATATGCAGCCTCACAGAAGGTTCTTTCAGGTATTAGTATATACGCTGGCATATCTCTAGAGGTCCACCCACGGGGCCAAATTGATAGCAATACCAAACGATCGATCTTTGGTTAGTAGAACTAGAAGACGCATACATGTAATAGCAGGTTCAGATCGATAGCTTTTAGAAGTTATTAACGGTGAAAGTTGGCAAAAATTATGTACAAGTCTTTATCCAGTTCGGTCTACCAAACTCCTCTAACTTTACGAAAAGTTGCGGTGCTATAGGGAAGGGTCGATCATACAGTTACGTATCACCCAAACGAACAGATTACAGGGGCGGCACCTGGAGATGACTTTTGCAATTCTTGACGGCAGCTGATTTTGATCAATGCCACTGAATTTAGCATGTTTAAATAAGCGGAACAAATAGTAATAACAATAATAATAAAGTGGTTTTGTTGCCACACAGGCGTCGCCATTTTGAATTTATTGAGTTAAACAAATCGCAAGGACACCTTTAGAGTATTCTCTAATATCTTCACAAATTTATATAAACACGGTCATGTACTTTCAAACAGTAGTACTACATGGATTTTACCTCACCCTCACTAATGTTCTATACTACTTTTTAATTTTTTTTTATTAATGGAGTAAACCGTATCCTTACGGAACTTCGGTTGTTTCGTGGGCATGCTCAGCTGTGGCAAGCTATTGTGTTTTTCAGGCTCCCAGCTTCCCCGAAAACACGCCAAGCGGCAATGAATCCGGAATATTTATGAACTTAAATGACTGGACTTTCTAAAAAGCGCAAAAACTCAAAATCGATACTTTGAGGCAAACAATCGATTGGAAGTGCTGCCCTTCGGCTAGGTGCTTTTTGTTGATATGAAAAAAAGTGTGGAAACCGTTGGTATCTACAAACAGTAAGCAGAAAATGTGGTGTAATGGTGCAATAATAGTCGTTGTAGTGGACCAGCCAATATACCCCAAAGGTATGAAAATAGTATAGAAAAATGCTGAGATATTTAAACACATACTTACCTGCCTTGGTACTTTTCACACCCACTCTCATATCCCTAGCAATCATCGGCAAGTGCTTTCGAGATGCTGGACACGGGTAAGTTCGGACCCAACACAGAAAGTCCCATTGTTATAGTTGGTCTGAATGGAAAGATGTACGATCGAGCCATTCGAATCCACAGATTTTCCACAGAATGCTCAAACTTCTTCATCTTTTAGAATGGTAGGAATCGACTTCCGGTGACGGCTTGGAAGTCAAAGCCGGCAGATACACTGGCTCTGTACTTTTGGAAGTATATCTAGGTGCAGAGGGATTTTGTGTTATCGTTTCCATAGGAGGATTCCGGTAAGTGGATCTTAGTTATATGTGGAATTTTTTGTAAAGCGTTCGACTGCTCTTTTTGCCTATTCTGCGCTTCTGTTTGTCGTGCTCAGCTCACTTATCAAATTTTAGCTGTGCAAGATGGCGGATTCTAACACGGCGAGCGGGGCTAGTGCGGATATAACTGGGCGCGGGGTGTGCTTTATCTTGCACTCAACCATTGCCCCTCCAGATGGTAGTTTAATTAAGGGACTAGACTTGTGTAGAGCCTGTGAGGCTACGACAGGTCCTCAAGGCATTGAGGGAGCTCAGAAGATTGGGGGTTTATGGAGGATTTATGTCAAAGGGGCGGGGGCTAGACAAAAATTGCTTACTCAAGGGATTGTCTTCATGGGCCAATCGGTGTCACTATTGGCAAGAAATCCCTTTGCGTTCTCGGATACAGGACGGAGCACTACGAAGATTATTATCGGAGGTATACCTCTGTCAGTAAGTAACGAGGAGATAGAAAAGGCGTTAACTGTCAAAGGGGTAGTGCTAAGGTCAGCAATAAAAGAGGAACACTATAGAGACGAGAACGGAGGGTGGACTGGGTATAAAACAGGCAGGCGCTTTATGTACACAGACATCCCTGCAATCAATTTAGAAGTTTCCATCCCTATAGGTATAATATGGAGAGGGACGGTTTATTATAGGGAACAGATCCGACCAGGACGACACCCAAAGAACAGTGACACTAACAGGACACCAGTTGACGATGACAACGACAAAGGGGAAAACATATCAGTGACACACAGTGACATTCCAAACACAGAGCACGATTCAGACAAGCACACAACAAACACAAGTATTCGCTCACCTACTTGTGCAGATACAACTAGCCAGGGAACACACAACAGTAGACCAAAAACAAGAGACAGAACAGGTGAACGAGGAACAGGTAAACAAACAAACATAAAACAGATGATGTTAAACCGCTCACGGAGTATGTCGTGTCGAGGACAACAACGCTCACACAGCCTACAGAACAAAAGAGCCGGCGACACAATTGATTCACCGAATGAAAAAGTGAGGAGATAGGAGGAGGAGGAAACAGAAGGCTGCGAGCACCAGCCAGCAGAGAAAGGAAACCTAATTTGAACCCCCCTCGTGTGTGACCACCGGGAAACGACAAGGACCGATAAAGGACTACGCTTTCAGAAAAACCCCCATGCTTGTATTGTCTCTGAACTGCAGAGGCCTAAATAAAAAAATTAAACGTATATTTATTTTTTTTAAATGCAGAAAGTACGATATCGCATGTTTACAAGAAACGCATGTTACGGATGACCAGGGAGAGGAGTGGAAGAAAGAATGGGGAGGAGAGATGTTCTATTCCGCTGGTACAAACAGAAGTAAAGGCCAAATCATACTCGTCAATAAAAATTTTAGTTTCGAAGAAATCAGACTGGTGTATTCATCAGCGCGAGTTTTAGGTATCAATATTAAAATACAGGGATCAGAATTTTCCATCTTCAACATATACGGCCCAGTAATGAAAGCAGAAAAAGCATCGTTTATATCTCAGCTGACCCAAACACTGCCTTTATATAATAATAAGATAATATGTGGAGATTTTAATATCGTTCGGGATAATAACCTAGATATTGTAGCTGGAGAGCCACATGATCGAAAAGAAATTCTCGAGCTGCAAAAAATGACTGACATGCTAGACTTGTTCGACGCGTGGCGTTGCTACCATTTGACCGAAAAGGATTACACTTGGGCCAGAAAAACACCTTTTATAGCTAGAAGGTTAGATTACATATTTTGTGATAACAACCTATTAGCCCACATCGAAAATGTTTATCATGAAATTGTTACACTCAGCGACCACAAAGGGGTCATAGCAAAAATATGTACTGCTTCATTTAAAAAAGGACCATCAATCTGGAAATTCAACAACTCACTGCTGGAAGATGATAACTTCATTCTGGAAATGGATATGCTCATTGACGTTTTTATACGGGACAACTTAGAGCTTGAACCGACTGATAAATGGGAACTTTTAAAAACTGAAATGAAATCTTTCTGCATACAATATTCAAAAACAAAGACCCAGCTCAGGAAAAATAAAGAACGAGATTTAGAACTAGATATTGAAAGGGTATATAAGCAGTTACTCGAAGAAACCAGTAATGAAAACCTACAAAAAGAAATAGCAATCTTAAAACAGAACTTAGAAGTATTTCTTTTATACAAAGCAAGGGGGGCTCAGATAAGATCGAGAGTTAAGTGGATAGAGGAGGGCGAAAAGAATACAAAATACTTCCTATCATTAGAAAAGAGAAAGGGGACTGCAAACACTATATATGAACTAAGGGTGAATAATAACGCCTTCAAAAAGCCATTAGAAGTATTGAATCAGATTCGACAGTTTTTTGAAAACTTGTATAAGAAAGAGAGTTCAGAAACCGATGTAAAGTCATTATTGAATAGCTATTTAGAAAATATTGAATACCCAGTATTAGATGAAAGCGAAAAAGAAATAATGGAAGATAAGATTACAGTAGAAGAACTTGGATACGCACTATCTAAACTTAATAATGAGTCAGCACCTGGGAGTGATGGACTGACGACTCCCCTCTATAAGTGTTTCTGGGGACGACTTAAGACATTGTTGTGGGAAAGTCTGTCCGACTCAGTGATAAAGGGAGAGCTTACAACAACGCAAAAAATGGGCGTAATTACACTGCTGCATAAGGGAAACAACTTAGAGGGAAATAATATAAATAATTGGAGACCAGTGAGTCTTACTAATACAGATTATAAAATTTTCTCTAAATGGTTAGCGCTGAAACTTCAAAGGATTATGGAGAAACTTATACATAATAATCAGGTGGGTTTTATCAAAGGCAGATCGATCTCAAATTTGATTCGTACTATAGATGATTGTATGACCTTGGTCAGGAAGTAGGAAGGTGGGGCAGGTATCTTAGTCTCGCTAGATTTCCAAAAGGCCTTCGATAGTATTGATAAAAAAGCAATCATATATGCACTTGAAGCTTTCAATTTTGGCAATAACTTTATTCAATATATTAAAACATTGATACGAAATACTGAAAGTTGTGTAAAAAATGGAGGCTGGGTCTCAAACTGGTTTAAAACGGAACGCGGAGTGAGGCACGGCTGCTGTGTCAGCCCTCTACTTTTTATTTTATTGGCAGAAATTATGGCCATTAAGGTAAGATATAATTCGCATATAAAATGCATTCAATTGAAAAATACCCTGGATAATAAATTATACCAATACGCAGATGATGTAACATTGATGTTAAAGCACACTAATGATTTGAGAGAAGCTCTTGGAGACATCGAAACATTCGGGGAATTCTCAGGGTTGAAATTAAATAAAAACAAATGCAAGGGGATGGAAATAGGTGATAGGATTGTGGGAACTAGTGATGTGGGAATATCGTGGCTTAAGAAAGGAGATAATATGAAAATACTGGGCATTTATTTTAATGCTGATTAAGAAATATCATGTGTAGAAGAGAACTGGAATGAAAGGATAAGAAAAATTGAAGAAATCATTCAAAGATGGAAAAGACGTAATTTAACATGTTATGGTAAAATAACTGTGGTAAAGAGCCTTCTATTGTCACAGTTGAGCTATATAATACAGTCCCTGAGTTTACCACAAAATATATTGCAAGAAATAGATACTAAGATATTTAAATTCATTTGGCAGAAAAAATATTCAAATAAGAAAGCATTTGAGAAGGTAAAAAGAACTGTAATTTGTAAAGAATTCTCTAAAGGAGGTTTAGGTATGATTAGTTTAAAGGATCAGCAGAAAGTGTTTCTGATAAAGTGGATGAAAGGGGTGACATCGAAAAGTAAATACTTCTGAACACTTTTTCTCACAATTGGGAGGGAGCAAATACTTAATAGAAGGTAATTTAAGCATCAAACATAAGGTAAAAATAAATAATATCACATCTTTATTCTGGAGAACTGTAGCTAGTACCTGGATAGAGGCCAATGATGCAAAAGTAGTAGAATACGATATGGATAACCTCTCACAACAAGATTTATTAAATCAACCTTTATTTAATAATACATTGTTTCAATACAAAAGAAAACTCGTTTTTTTCCCCAAATGGGTTGAAGCAAATATTAGATATGTATATGACATATGGAATGAGGAAGGGGTAATTAGAAAGGAGATAATACAGGAAAAGACAGGAAATTATCCAGGACTAATGTTTGAATATAATGCAATGGCAAATGCCTTTACAGAAAACCAGAGGAAATTATTAAACAGAGTCACAAAGGACATGATTAAGGAAGCAATACAGAGATCCCATAAGCTGCCTGAGCATGTAGAATCTTTCTTTGCCAAACCTAATAAGCAGATACGAAATTCGTTTCTAAACACGAGAGACGGCAATATTTGTGGAGTGAGCTTTTGGAAAAGAAAGATGGATATAGATATAACAAAATATTTTATGATAGCAAAAAATGCATCTCGTGAAAGTAGACTTAGGCTTCTTCACTTCAAATTAATACATAATATCTATCCCACCAGCATACTACTTACACGAATAGGAATAAAATTATCGGAAAACTGTGCATATTGTAATGAAAGACACTATATAGAACATTTCTTCTATCATTGTAAGAAAGTCAGAGAATTTTGGTATCATATTGGCCAGATCATCTTCATGAAAACAGGCTATAAATTAGACATGGACGAAGTGACAGCACTCTTTGGGATAGTTATAGAAGACCATAACGAATGTACAAGTAAGAGGATAAATATTATAAATCACATTACACTAATAGCCAAATTATGTATAAGTAAGATGAAATATGGAACCATGAATAACGTTTTCCACATCTTCGAAATAGAATGGCAGAATAGGGAGCATTTAATGGAATAGCTATTTTGTACAGATAAGTTGTTTTTGATTGTTGGTGTGCCATGAGAGGTTTTGGTACCCATAACTCAACTTGGGTTTCATCAGACTGATGTCATTTGATATGACCGGATAATCAGCCACCAGTATCGAGAAAGTGATCATCGTCTATGGCATATTAAAAAGTTGTGTCTTGCAGAGAGTTAATAGAGATAACGTAGATGGCGGATGAAAGTGAAATAAAAGCAAAAAAAAAAAAAGGGCAATGACGAAAGGTGAAAAATGCGAAACCAACATTCCAAAGTGCATGAAGTAAAGTTAGATTAAATACAGGTGTTCCTATTGTCATTACGATACTGATAGCTTAGACAATATAAACACCTTTTTTTATGTCTCTGTGTCATTGCATCTTTACCAGTAATTCATACACCGCAATTTTTCCCTCTTGACCAGTTTTTGAAAAGGACAGTTATTATCGTTATTGTTTTTTTTATTTCATCATGTTCGATTTTGTTTAAACAGTTAATTTCTCTGAATGTTCAGAGTTAGAGTTTAGGATTTGTTGAGACTGGGACTATTTTCCCTTTTCCTGAATTACAAACTTGTCAGCTGGTAATGAAAAAACCTAAAGGGTTCGAGAACAGCCGACAACAAAGTATTCAGTACACTATTATTTATTATCTTTACTTTCGGTATATCTTAACAGATCTTTTATTTAATCTATAATTCATTAATATTTTGTCTTATTCATTCAGTATTTTTAGTTGCTGGAAGCACATGTACATGGAAAACTGATTATATACCAGCGGATGTAACTGAATTACAAAACCGTCAGCTGAGAATGAACAAACCTAAAGGGTTCGAGAACAGCCGACTACAAAGTATTCAGTACAGGACACTACTAAAATACATGGCAGAAGCCCACTGGGTTTGATCTCTCTCTTACGTAGGAATATTCTTATTTCTGTATTTTATTTAATCTTATCTACTTTTTTAATTGCTAGACTATTTAATCTTTCTACTTTTTCAATTGCTAGGCTTGCGGAAAAAAAAACACTTTATAATAATCTGAGCAAACTTAATAATCTACTTTCTGAGTCATGCACAGAATGAATGCATTAAAATTCGCATTTCAACCTGAGCCCAAAAAAAAAAAGAAAAAAAAAAAATGGTAGGAATTCAACTTTGGGTGAAGAGGAAATCATACAGCAAAATTACAACAACACGACTATCTGCTTAACAAGATCATACATTTTCAAATTGTGTTAAGAAAAATGTTGGTCTCTTGCATTCTGAAAACGGTGCTTTTCTCGACGTCTTTCGCCCACGGCAAGTTTATTTCATTCATTTGGAGAAAAAAAAAAAATTCTTTGCGTTTTGTTTTTCTTATTTTCAAATAACAGCTGGCATCTTGTTTAGTCTCTCGAGAACAGCTAGAGGAGGGAACTGGCTTTTCCATCCTTCTCTATGCTGTACCCTAGATGCTATCCTGTTGCTTTCCTACTTGAGTATATAAGATTATTGCCAACCTGCAAGGCTGTAGATGTCAAACAGTGAAAACTGTCGTACCAAAATATGCGAAAACTGCATCAGCAGGCATTCCAGCAGAGGTCCACTCACGTGGGCAAATTGATACCGCTATCAAACGATAGATCCTAGTTGGCAGAAGACAGATCTGTGTGACAGCAGTCTCAGACCATTAGCTCTTATGACTTATTAATGGCGAAAGTTGGACAACCTCCATAACTATATCTCTTCGCTGGTTAGGTCTATTGCAATTTCCTTTTAGACCCCGTTTATTTTTTTTCCTTAGAAAGCTACTCAATCTCTGATCCCATTTCATAATCCAGATGTAGCATCTGAAGGCCACCCTCTCTCTCCCTTCCGCTTGTTATTTGCAGCGACGAGAACCGAGCTGGGGCCGTTATGTCTATAACTTCCTCGCCCCCCCCCCCCCCACGGCCTTGCATCGACAATAGTAGTACATTTGATAACGTTCCAGAGTGAGTTATTTACGCAAGGTTGGCCTTGCGACGATGTCGCCCAATGACGTGTTGTTGTTTGACTGGATGATTTGTGAGTCTGCCGGACTTAGTGGTTTATCGTCGAATTAACTCGGTGGACAGACCGGTTCCGGAATTTTTTGTCAATTTAAAAGAGTTTACTACTATGAACGACTGGATGAAAGGAAATTTGGGGGAATACAATTCATCCACAGGCATCAAAATCCTCATAACCTAAGAGAATGATCTTCACAAAGAGAACACATAATGGATGTATGGGTGTGTTTTTCATATCGGGAAAAGAAGGGGCGGCGGGGGATGAATTTTTAAAACTGTATCCAGATAAGAGACAGGCTGGTTATGTACTAAGATGACATTGTACTCAGCAATACCACATCCACCACCAAGCTCTTCAAATTTGACACATCAAATCGTATACACTGAAGGTAGTTAAAGGCTTTTTTTTTTTTAATTGGTTCTCGCTTTCAAATTAGTATTGTGCAATGTCATGTCTTGTTTATAATGTCAGCATAAATTATAAGCACATTATCTTTTAATTTTGATTTCCCCCTCATTGTGTGAAAAGAATATATTTTAGCAACGACTGCATTAATCTTGACCGTAATATTATGCAACGACTTTCAACATCAAGGGAGCGTAGGCGTATCTATCGATAGATTTTCATATTTGAATACGCCATAACAAAAACAATTTTGTTTTGTGCACAGTATCTATCTCTTGTGGCGAATAATTTTGAGATGGCTATATTTTATATAGGTGGTTCCACGTTAATAATGGGACATGTCAAGTTGCCTGTTGATCAATATTTTGGGAGCTGGAAGAAAAAATGAAGATGAAATTTCATCACTGGAAATCTGCCCTATTAAACATGATTACACAGCCAGAAACTCTACGGGAATCTGACACGAAGAATGACGTCAAGTTTACACTTGAATGGCAGGATGCAGGTATGACATCGTTCCTATTTGGATCAGTTGGTTACAACATTGCGCCGACTTAGATTTGATGTAGGGAATCCACCCTTATGGTAATCTAACCAATCCTAGGGAAATCCTATACACCTTTTCATCAGATTTACGTAGGGAAACTGGCTGGGTCAGTAGCTACTTGTGGGCATATGTGGGCAACGCATATGCTCTGACTAACTGATGAGCTCAACAGTCAGTTTACTGTTTTAATAAAATTCCCAAATTTTCTTTAATCCAAGAATGTCACTGATCTCTTACTTTGGAGGTAAGGAACAGAATTTGTTGCAAGTTTGATATTTCCTGCACAGTCAAAATGCCCATGGAGTTGTCAGCTGGAGTACAAGTAAACTAGATTTCTTTCTGCAGCAGCATCGCCAGAGAGAATCTCCCCGCCGGCTATTGCATGTGTCAGAAAGTGGCGTGAGCAGGCTCTGCCTGCAAGAGAGATAATTAATTGATGCCCTCTTTATTTGTGAAGAGCCAAACCCAGACAGTTACCCCACTAAACTCAGGCGATAGAGGAAGACAGCCCCTATTTTTTCGAGAGTTATTAGCAGTAAATCAATGTGCTTTAATTTGCCCTTTCTTTCACCTCTACACCAAAGGTGTCCCAATGTGTGTTGGCTCACTTTATAATATAACTTCACTGTGTGTGTGAATGTGTGAGAGACAGTGTGTGTGTGAGAGAGAGTGTGAGAGAGAGAGAGTGTGTATGTGAGAGAGAAAGTGTGTGAGAGAGATTGTATATGTTTGTGTGTATGAGAGAGTGTGTGAGAGATAAAGAGTGTGTGTGTGTGTATGTACGAATGAGAGAGAGAGAGAGATAGAGAGGGAGAGAGAGAGAGAGATAGGGAGAGGTAGAGACGGAGAGAGAGAAGAAGAAACTGGAACATATTATTATATAATTTTTTGGTAAATTATTCAAAGCAAAACTATAGCACCACACACACACAATTATCCCATATTGTTGTAATGCACTACTTCAAAACAAATCGGTTTGAGGCATGACACAAAATTGTCCATATAATTTGGTGCGCCCGCCCGTGTAAGGACGCCTTGCGCCAGAGAAAAGAACTCTGGATAGTCGATGAATTCATGTCTGATACTAGTTTTCCCCATCATCGAATTGAATGACATGTATTTTTGACATTTGGCCAACACATTCGGATGAACTTAATTTTTGTGTCTGAATTTGGTCAACATTTATGGATTGCTCGCTTTAAAGAGCCGTAACTCGGGACCTAGTGATAGAAATAAGATGAACCTTGATGTGTATACACAAGATTGAATGATTTCTAAGGTGAAGCAAAAAAAAAATTAAATTAATAAATTAGAGTTTTGACAAGTGACCCATTTTCTCAGACCCGGCCTTAGGTAGATAACTCATTCCTGAGAAACGCTTTTTTTTTTTTTTTCATGAAACTATGCAGCAACTATGGTCACTGCTGCTAGTAATATACTATAGTCACCACTATTCCTACAACTACTATTTCTGCTACTATTTCTACTACTACTACTACCACAACCACTATTATTGCTACTACTGCCATATCTTTATTACTACTAGTACTACCATTACCACTGCCATTTCTTCTACAACTATGTCACAGGTTATCAAGACGTGGTCTCCTGATCACAAAACAACAAAAACGAACAACGTTTACCCCGAATAACCCATCTCCCACAACAACAGAAAACGCAACGCTACTGTGCTGAGGAAGGATAGAATAGACGAGGATACACAAGATAGACAACACACTATGACGATACAATCATAAAACGTGATAAACTACTTCCCTCACTCAAAGACAACATGAGTCATACGCTCGAATTCATACACAATTTATGCACTTTATCATTAATTTTAAAATAGAATTACACCTAAAATATTTATCAATACAATCACTCACCACCCGCTTCACATATCATTATCACTCTATCGTACTTATGGACATCACTCACCAACCCTTTCACATATCATTATCAATCTCTCGTACTTATGGACATCACTCACCACCCCCTTCACCTATCATTATCAATCTCTCGTACTTATGTCCTTTCTCCTGTCCTCCAAATACTTAACTTCTCTTCACTGTCTTCTATTATTCACCACTCGAGACGACCTACACTGCCGTCGGAGATCCCACGATTGGGACGACCTACACTGTCGTCAGCATTTACCACTCGAGACGACTGACACTGTCGTCGGAAACACCACAACTGGGACGATCTACACCATCGCCAGCATTCACCACTCGAGACGACCTACACTGTCGTCGGAAACACCATCACTGGAACGATCTACACTGTCGCCAGCATTCACCACTCGAGACGACCTGTCCCCTTCAAGGTGTACAACCAGAATCCCCTCCAGTCCCCCTACGTGTCGTTGACTTTCCTCATTCTCCCAGTTCACTGCTAGTGCCGTCCGTGTTTTTCAAGTGAATCAACTTTAACTTTTCACGCTTTCACTCACCCTTCCGTTCCTCCGTGCACTCACTCGACTTCCATACATAGGTGTACCCATAGGGCCGTCACCCTTCCATTATTAATGAAAACCTCTCTTGACAAACTACTACTTCTATTAATACTACTATTACTGCTTCTACTACTACTGGCCATCCTACTCTTCCTATTACAACGTAATGTCACCACTATTACAGCCACCATTATTAGCAGGCATTACTACTTCTACCACTTCCATTACTACTCATTCTACTACTAATGCCGCTACTACTGTCGACCCCCACTGCTACTACTATTTTTATTAATACTGCTACTACTATTTTTATTAATACTGCTACTATTACTAATTTAAGTACAACTACCACTACAATGCAACTACTACTACACGTATTAGTACTATCGCTACTACTACTACTGCAAATGCTACTTCTACTCCCACGTCTGTTATTACTGTTACTACTACCACCAGTATCATTATCAGTACTACTGCTCAGCTGATAGAACAGAAAACAACACGTAATGCCTCCATCTCTGCCCTCAACCCACACCCCAACCCCCAATCCCAGCCTCTCAAATGAACGCATTTACAACTAATTATCCAGTTACCCGACATCACTTTTGGGATTCTTTCTTTAATGTAGAACGTTCATTACCATGTGTGTTTTATTAACTCTTCATGGTCCTCAACTTCCGAACAGTTTCGTTAGGCCACTTTTTATCTGCTGTGACACATGCTGGGAAATGCTGTTCTCAAAATCACGTTTAATTTTCAAGGGTAGTCTAATAGCAATTTTCTTTGCCCCATAAAAACTCGAATATTGGCAGATGTCGATCATAACACCAGTTGCAATCCATAGGACTTGATAACTCTTCATCTTGCCTGTGTTATTTTAAACAAAGGCGATGTATTGTTTTGTTTTGTTTAGTCGTAGCCATTAATCATTTCTATTGTCCTACCTTGGAGGAAACTGGGCA